>CAJNIZ010045387.1:0-25113 GCA_905231905.1 Symbiodinium pilosum
CCAGGTGACCACAGATCCATTGTCCAGAAAAGCAGCAAATGCAATTCCAGTTGCCTGGATGTGCTGCACGTTCTTGAGCTGCTCCTGGATTCTGCTGCTGTCACCACCGCCATCCGGATCACCCCAGGTGACCACGGATCCATTGTCCAGAACAGCAGCAAATGCAGTTCTAGTTGCCTGGATGTGCTGCACGTTCTTGAGATTCTCCTGGACTCTGCTGCTGTCACCGCCGAAATCCGGAGAACCCCAGGTGACCACGGATCCATTGTCCAGAACAGCAGCAAATGCACGTCCAGTTGCCTGGATGTGCTGCACGTTCTTGAGCTTCTCCTGGACTCTGCGGCTGTCACCACCGCAATCCGGATGACCCCAGGTGACCATGGATCCATCCCCCATTAAAGCAGCAAATGAGGACCCGAGCTTGTGGCTTGCCAGGCGGGTCTGCCTTACCTGGAGGGTCAGAGTCTCTCCCGATTTCAGACCGGCTGCGCTGGCTGTCTGACGATCATCCAAGATACGCCCTTTGGAGTCGCGTAGGACCCCCATGCCAGTCTGCAGCGCGCTCTGGGCCTGAAGCTTGACAAGCTTCAGTGGGCGATCCATGATGACTGGGACCTGCGCAGCCCTTCCACTCATCAGGGCCACGTTGATATAATCGGACGCCATGGCGTGAGTGGCGCAGAGGAGTTTGCGTCTGGGGTTGGAGATATGTGACTATACGGTATATGGAATCCAGAACCCATTAAGGTATCTAAATAATTGGCTACTAGGCTATGTAACTATAAGGTATATAGATTCCAGAACCCGGTAAATAGATAACTGGAGCCCTGGGGAAGAAGGGAGGGGTGATAGTGGGAAGCACGTAGAGTCCTGAGCACATGGTCGAGTTTCAGATCTACCTGGACCTCCCCAATACCCTACATAATGGCCTACGGGTTTAGGGTCTAGAGTGTCAGGTTTAGGGTTACATACCCATTCTGTTGGGACTAACTGCCAGGAGTTATAGGGGATCTGGGAAGACCAGGTAGGGAGTAGGGATTGGGGTGTAGGGGAGAAATGGATACCCGGCCCTGCTTCCTACAGAAGATGGAGCCATCACACTCAACCACCTTAGTAACGCAGAGTTTAGGGTTTAGGGTTTCGAGTGGGTCTTATGTAAGTTCCTTGTGCCTAAACGTGTATGCCTTGAGCCCTAAATGCTCTTGTCAAAGATAAGCTCAACGATCCAGATGATTTCATGAACGGCCTTAGATACTCGCCATTACTGAATTAATGGCCCGAGTATTTGCCCATACTCTTTCCTCAAAGTCCTTGCATGAAGTGCAACATATCCCCAAACCGTCTTCAAATTGAATAGACCCCTACAGGTCTGGGGTTCAGGGTTTTCCTAAAACCCTAAACCGCCTGAGGGAGGCGTTGTCCAGGTAGGCCATAAACACGTTCTCTCGCAAATGCAGCTCTCCTCATGTCGCCAGCACGTGGCGACATAATGTAGGGGCCTATGAAATTGGAATCGGGTTTTGGAGTATGAAATTGGTATAGGGTTTTGGAGCTTCATAGCCATGCGGGAATTCCAAGAAAAGCGCCCCATTCGCATAGCGTTGTCCAGGAAACGCCTGAGAAACAAAATCAAAGGATTCCCCGCTGCAAGTGGTTGGAGGCACCTTGTCATGACGTGTCCACGGGCAAAGGTTGGGTCTCAAGTGGGCAGGGAGGCCGCGTTCTCGAATACGATTTGAACGGTGGCAGCCTGAAGCCATTACGCAGTGCCCTTAAGCTGTTGTTTTCCTTCCGGGGTAGTATGTCATTTTACTGTCCTGCCATAGAACAAAACATGACAAACCCCCAAACAAGGAACTACATAGGGGGCCTTAAGGCGATGCCAACGCCTCCGAAGCAAATTCTTGTTCCCCAGCCAAACACGAAAAACGTCGGAGGCCAGTGGCCTTTTGAAGTTGTGTATATTCGTCCAGGTTCGGATTTGGGGCTTAGCAAAGTATGTAGGATTAATGGCTTGCTCGTCTATCTTGACAGCCCCCAAAGCCATCCCAATGTCCTTGTCGATAGGAAGCCGTCCTGGGGTTAAGGGTTTAGTGTTCAGGGTTTAGGGCCTACAAAAACTTTCCAGGCAACGATTCAGGACTTCGGGTTCAGGGTGTACAGTAGACCCCAAACACCTTCAGTTTTAGGATGATGCATTAGAACCCTGTATACGAAACCCTAAAACTGAAGGTCTTTTTGGCCCAAAATATGACGTTTAGTTCAGGATATAAGAGGTCTAAGCCTCAGGGTTTAGGGATCTATAGAGCCAAGGGCTCAGGGTTTTGGACTTAGGGTATGCGGTTTAGGGGGTCGTTGGGGTTCCCGACGATATGGTTTCTGATGTGTAGGGTTTTGGGTTTCTTGGCGAGGGGGCATGATGAGGACAAGCATAGATGTATGGGCATGGTGTGTACATGTACGTGCGCTTGCATACACACCGCGACTATTTAGATTCAGACAGGTAAGTGTAACATGTGTATATGCATCTATATACAGATGTATATGTGCGCGTGTAAATATAAGCCTACACCCTAAACCCTAAACCCTAAACCCTAAACGCTATGATGTAGTGCACTGTGGTTGGAGGTGCGGATGCCAATGGATTTCGGGATAAGGGTGCGCATAAATGATCCCTTCCCCAAGCCACCCTTCCAATTGCCAACAAATATTGTCCCTACCCTATGATGGTGTTATTTTGGGCTGCTTTGTTCTTGAGGGGGTTAAGGGGGTAGTAGCAGGGTAATTTAGAATAACTTCAACCCCCAATTTCAAGGCCATCTTGGTACGATTCCCAAATAAAACACCACTTAGGGTGAAGTCGGGTGAGGTCGCTTTAAATTGCCCGGGGGTAGGGAGAGGGTATTTCAACTCTTGTAGAGACTTGGGAGTTGCACAAGGGTAAGGACATTTGTTTATATGGGTAATCTCTGCAGGCACTTTTGGGTTGCCACAGGTTGAGATAAGGGTTTCTCAAAATCAGATCCCTCAAAGGGGAGAGACTGAAGAGTTGCACAAGGGTGAGGGCATTTGGCAATCTCTGCAGGTACTATTGGGCTACCACAAGTTGAGATAGGGGTTTCTCGAAATCAGAACCCTCACAGGATATAGGCGCCACTTTGGGAAACTTCCGCACCCGTGTGATGAAGACCATCAGAATCTCAGGGTCCAGAAAATGCCCACATGAGTAGCGTTTTTTTTGGCGGTTGAACCAAGTAAGATTATATTCCTTATATAAAATACTATACCCCGAAAGAAGGACATAATCTTACTCTATATTGGGTACCATAGTATCCCCAAATAAAATACTACTCAAATAAATCCTTGCAGGCAATTCAAAATCAGCCACCCTGCCGACGACTTTGTGTCTGATGGCTCCCCTCCCCTGAGGCTCCAAATAGCCCAATGTATGAACGGTTTAGGGTTTAGGGTTTTGGGGCCCAATGTAGGTATTATTTATAGACATGGAGCCCTAGGGCTCTTGTATGTACAGACGCGTCGGAACAAGCAGCGGGACCTTCAACCCTAAACCCTAAACCCTAAAACCCTGAACCCTAAACCCTGAACCTTATTTCGCTGCTGGCTCCGTTCGCTCCGAAGTGAGGCAAGTTCTGCTTATGCAGATTACACTACCCCAAACTATGCTCCCCAGCAACCCCTTAATAACAAGGGTACCCTCTTTCCTACTGCTCAGCTTTAGTAAGGAAACCCCAAAATAAAAAGCGAGAAAATGGGTACTACTGGAGCACAAGGCAAAAAAAAACACCATCTCAGGCAACCTCTTGGTCTTCAGAGCGCGTGCAGTGCAGGGTAATGAGATCGGCCTCCTGTAGACCCTCACTCACATCTACCAAACCCGTCAATACCCTAAACCCTAAAACAGCTGGATTTGTTCATCCCACAACTGCTCTCGAAGGCAAAACAAACCTTTAACAATACACTGGTCAAGGACAAAAGGCTCAATCCTAAACCCGTCAAACGCGTGTTTGAAGTCTCCCGCATCTGTCCATTTGCAGCAGAGAGTCGCGCCAAACTGTGGCCTCACACCCATGCTGCTGTTGTAGGGTTGAGGAGGCGTAGACCAGCTGATGAGTGGAATACGGGTTTTGTGGGGAAATCTTCAGGTCTTCTCAATTTCTAGGTACTATCTGCCTCAAGTTAAGACTCTAACTGTAAGACTCTAGCTTCTCTAACTCTTGAACTAAAAGCCTGCACGAAGATCAGAACACAAGGGCCCCAGAATATCACCCGTACTGGCCGTTTGTAGACCTGTGTGCATGCTGATGGTAGCTCATACAAGCCTGAGATCTGGGTTTGGGGTTTAGGGTTTAGGGTTTTAGGGTTTTAGGGTTTTAGGGGTTTAGGGCTTATCTGCATTCCCAACACTCACTGCAGAGACAGGAAAGGGGCTTTGTTAACCGCAACGGCGCAGTTTCAATCATGACCTTGCACCGGAAAACGTTCACCCTAGTCTTGGGCCTAACGCCTAAACCCTAAATAGTAGTTTCCATTGTCTTTTCCAGTATCCCTATATAGTCCCTATATACCCCCAATACATACCAATATATACCATAAAGTCTGAGGCCCTACGCACCTCAAAATGCAAACACACAAACAGTCAACCTCAACCTCATCCTAAAAGGCACCTACACTCCAAGCCGTCCACCTACATCCACGCCCTTGCCACTACTATACCCCTATATGTAAGTTTAGCATTTAGGGTTTAGGGCCTAAATACTCCCTAAATAAGCCCTTTGAAGAGAACCCTCTCTTTTGTGTATTTGGGAGACCCAGGTAAACCTCGAAACACTAAACCCTTACACCCCTGATTCAACTTCCATACCATGGCCTGGTACCCTTCAGGAAGGCCTCAATGACCTCATCCATACCTGACAAGACATATTGGTACGTAAGGGGGAGTGGGGGAGTGAATAAAGGGACTGTTCTATACTCCCAACAAGGATCAACATCCCAACTTTTCCTCAAGTACCAGTAAGGAGATCAGGGTCTTTTACTCTGTTCCTGTTCTGCTGTGACTCGGCGGAGGCCTAGCCCACGGTTGATGTCTTTAGTTGCTTGTGCTTACGGATCCCGTCTGCGGATCTCAGGTCCTGAATAATGTAGACCCCTGATTAATTAGCCCCCTCCTAGGGTTTAGGTTTAGGGTTTAGGGCCTCAATGTTCCATCCCCATTCAGGGAAGGGGGTTTACTACTTAGTGGTTTCCATTTTCTTTTCCATTATCCCCAAATAAACCCCAATATACTATAGTAGTTTCCACTTAGGGGTCCACATTAGTTTTGACCCTAGGCAGATTCAGACGTGAACGTTGCGGCTCCCACCATGGCAAATGGGTGCTCATAGCAGCCACCAGGAATACAACTAGTCAACCCTTCCCGCAAAGATTACAACCCCCCGCCCTTCTAAGCACAAACATTCGCCTGCTATACGAAGACCCTAAACCCTAAACCCTAAACCCTAAACCAGAGGACCATAATACAATCCTTATTATCCCTTTTAGTCATTATTACAGGGTGGGGGGGTCCTAAAGCATTCATGGGGGACTGGGGCCTCCTTGATTTTTGGGGGATGGGCACAAGCGACAAGACCTGAGTGTGGTTGTGATGAGTATGGTTTAGGGTTTAGGGTTTAGGGTTTAGGTTACCACTATGATATCCCTATCTGTAGTATTATCCAATGAGATTTGATGGTTTGCTGCGTGGTCACAGCTAGGAAGTTTGGTTGAGTTTCGGAGTTAGCTGTACTTGGCAACTCCCAGAACCCCCCCCCCGGAATCCCTTGAACGCACTGAGCCCTAAACCCTAAATAGTAGTTTCCATTTTCTTTTCCATTATTGACCCCTCAAGTGCACCTGTAAGGTGTCAGGATCAGAGTTTACGCTCTGCCTTGAACCCTGCCCCTCCAACCCCGCTCCTCCAAACCCGGGTGAAACCGCTTATTGTAAAAAGAAAAAATCCTAACCAATATGAGGTTTAGTCTAAACTCCTAGTATCCCCCTTAATAACCCCTATAGTAGTCCCCTATATAATCCCCTATATAACCCGCTTTAAGGAGTTTAGACTATGCTGTCCTCAGACTCCTTGTAGAATTATGGTATACAGTACCCCGCGTAAAACACAACATGATAGTGGTGAGAATTCAAACCCTACCTGTAACCCCAATTACCTACAGTTTAGTAGTAATTACCCCCTAAATAGAAGGTATAACGCATTAAACGGTAGGTAAATGGGGCCACAAGTAAACCTTAAAATGCTAAGCCCTCAACAAAACCCTTAATTCCGAATTAACTCCTCTGGGCCGGCCAGATTCTTGGGCTTGAGACCATGATGAGTTTACACCGGGCTTAGGGTGGGGGGGTTTAGGGTGTAGGATTTACGGTTTAGGACTCAGGGTTTGGGATTCAGGGTTTAGGATTCAGGGTTCAGGGGCACACTCCCCATCCAAGCCTTGAAGCCCCCCACCCAAAACTAGAAAATCCTCAACAGTCAGAGCAAGATCTGAACGATCAACTGGGAAAGGATGGGTTCATGAGAGGGTGATTTTGGTCGCCCTTAGCCCCCCATAATGATCATCCTATGACTATCGCAAGGGTTTTATAGGGTGCTTGTAGTAAACCTGCGCATTGTACAAATGGCCGGCGCTCCACACAGAAATCCTAAAAACTCACTACAAGCCCTAACCATTAGAACTCCCAGACTAATGCTTCACCACCTGCACCCTGCACCAGAGGCCCTAATACCACCCGCCGCAGGCTCCTTCCTAACCCTTAACCCTAACAAGCCCCAAATCCCAAACCCTAAGTCCTAAATCCTAAACCCTAAATCCTAAGTCCTAAATCCTAAACCCTAAATCCTAAGTCCTAAATCCTAAATCCTAAGCCCAAAACCCTAGGGTCCAGGCTGACATCTTGGACAAGACCTGGCGAGAAAGTTTAGGGGTTCGGGTTTAGCAATTAAGGTTCAGGGTCTAGGCTTTAGGGTCTAGGGTTAACGGGTTTAGGGGTGTAGGGTTTAGGGTTTTACGGCTTTAGGGTTTCAAGTGCACATATGTTATCCAAGTATACAATTATTACCGACATTGGGCCCTAAAGTTTATACATATTACCTACATTGGGCTAGTTGGATCCCTACGCCCTCATCCCCTAAAACCTTAACCCTATATTAACTACATTGGGCTGTTTGGATCCTTAGCGGTTACTGTAGTGTTTAGGATAACTTGTGGGAATTTGGCCCTAAACCCTAAGCCCTAAACTGGACCTTGGATGTTAGGGAGGTTCTTGGTCGAAGTTTCTGATCTCTAGGGCTTCTGGAATAGGGGTGGTGGCCCAGCACTCATTGTGTCAGGTTTACGGATTAGGGTTAATTAAATTAGGGCTTTAAGATTTAGGAGTAAATTGCCCAAGGTCCCCTTCATGCTTCCTCTCAGCTCAACAATCTACGAATGCAGTTGATGAACAGAATCCTGCAGGAATTTCAGAGTAGTATACTGCCACATTATCAAGAGTCAAGGGGATAGGCATGCAGCTTCAAATTCCCTAGAAAGTGATGTCAATGCGTACAATTTTCAACAATGGCAGAGCGTGTCGCAAAGAATCTAAACTTCTTGTCAAGCTAGTCACCTCAAACCCCCAAGCCCCCTATGCCTATCAGCTTGCCACTTACGAACTCCTGATGATCCTCCAGAACTCTATACCATACCCCTTTGGTAGGATACCTAACTTTTATGCACAATTAGCTCCCTTAAAAAAAGGTAGGGTATGGAGGTCTAGGTATTGCTCCAAACCCCAAAACCTCGTTTTGCCCTAAGAAACCTGGGTAGGGTTTCGATGCGCGCGTTTCAGGACCTGCGCTGAATGGGGTATATGTGCCGGTCCACCACTGATTTTGCAAAAGGCTGCATATGCTCAATTTAATCATGTATTCATTCCATCACAGGAGGGGTGCTACTGTACAAATTCTATCCCCTGTTGGGTGATAAAGGTTTACAGGACTTAACACGCTATGCTTTCAACTCAGAACCGCTAAGAAACAGAACCAACTGAACCCTCAAAGTATGCGGAACATGTCCCTGTTGGGTTCTTATGGGTTTGGCGCCATTGACTTACGTACTGTTGAGGAGAATTTATATGGCAGAATCTGAGATCCAATGACATGCTGCACTCTGCTCACGGCAAGGTTCACGGGAAATTCTGAAAATGTCTCAAAAAAGGGGCACCTGCGGCAGATGTACAGATCAGAGTGGTCCTTAAGGGACTCTATAGGGATCGTTTGGGAAGTCCCTTGTGAGTGGAGTTACACGTACGCAAATAACCTCAGTTACACATTTCCGAAAACCTCAAAGAAGTGCGGAAGCTTACAGACTGAGCGAGCGTCTCCAGTAGCAATTGACGCTAGCCTGTACACCCCAAACCCTAAATCCTAAACCCTAAATAGCATCCCGCCGAAACCTGTGAGAATAGGGGTTATTTAGGGATAATGTAGGGATAATGCGAGATATAATTGGAACTTCCATTTCGGGGTTAGGGTTTCACCCCACAAGGCACCCCAACATATCTTCGAGCAACGCTACCTCGAGCAGCATTTTGCACATGCATTGGCCTCGCCAACCATATGCATACAAGGCTGCAAATAATGGCTGAAAGGTGCTGAAGAGGGCTATTACTTTTGTGTGTGGCTAATTAATCACGTACTACATGCGGCGAACACGCTTTCTAGAAATCCCACCTCAAGACAAGCAGTGTTTCAGTGGGATTCAGTAGATGCAGTTTCGTGTAGGGAGGAACCCGTTCTTGAGGGGACGGACCGGCGGCCTCTTGAAGCAGTACCTGCCTGACCATCGGGCTCCCGTTACCTAAGTAATGTGTGTTAGGTCTTATATACCGTACAGATATGTAGCCCAGTAGCCTACTATCTAGGTAACTGGGAGCCCTGGGGTAATAGAACTTGGTATAACTGCCAAGATCATGTCCTTAACAGTTCACTGCAGGACTACTGAGACGTCGAGAAAGGGTTTAGGGTAGAGGGCTTAGGGTTTTGAGTGAAAAGCCAGAGACCCTGACCTGAACTTCCCAACCGTACGAACCATGAACGCAAAATTCTTAAGCTACACCCAGGGTTAGAAGAACATAACAGGACATTGGTCGGTAGCGCCACAATGTGGACCTTCTTTACTTGATGTTGTTTGCGTCTCCTTTGCACTTCTTAGCCAAGCCGCCATTCCACCTACATCCGGTTGCCACAGCAACGTTTCCCAATCCACAGACTAGGTAATAATCATCCCAAAGCATCCGTTCACCCACCCCCCTCTCCCCGCATCATACAACAAAGTAGATGCTCGGCAGCATACTCCTCCCCAAACATTCGTGCCAAACCACAGCAATGTTCATCTGCAAAAAACACACAAGTTCCAAGAGCATCCATGACC
Organism: Symbiodinium pilosum; assembly: GCA_905231905.1. NCBI lineage: Eukaryota > Dinophyceae > Suessiales > Symbiodiniaceae > Symbiodinium > Symbiodinium pilosum. The sequence goes on from CAJNIZ010045387.1 coordinate 9,483, forward strand.
AATTCACAGCCATGCTCACCCCCAAGGCCCAAGACCATACAATTCCCAGAGCTTTTACATTCACACAAAAAAGTCAGTTGAAGTTTTGTTTCTGAGCACGTCCGGTTCTCATTATACCTGTGTCCATGCCCAAACACTGTCGCTGTAGCTGCCCCAGAGCAGCTGAGTGTCTCTTGTTTCCAGCCTAAATTCCAAACCTTGCACCCTTGCACACCGAAGCAGGTAAGGGCTACTCGCAAAGCTTAAGCTGGCCCACTGGAACTCAGACCATTGACAGGGCTTGGCAATACAGGAAATGCATGATGTCTAGGCATACAATGTTCAAGCTGAAGACAGCCGAAACATGAAAGAAGCGCCCGACCCTTGACTCTGGCGCCATAAGCGTTGTGCGGCAGAGATAACACCAGCAGAGTACATGCTAAAAACCCTGCGGTGGTGCTTAAGTGAGCCTCGAAACCTTTCTCTTATGAAAGGAAAGGAGTTGTAGCAAGCCAAAAACAAGAGTCTTCTCCTCAAGTTGGCCACGCATGCACGTGCTTCTACGCACAGCCAGCTCCTCAGCCCTAAGCGCGCATTAATTCCAAACGCCATCTACCCCAAACCCTGACCTCTGAACCCTAAATCAAGAAGAACTTCTGGTGAACCCGCCTGCGATCCGACCGGCAGGACCAAAAGGAAGGCGTCAGGATCGCTTCCTGGAACGCCCTGGACAGACTTGGGTTTAGGGTCAGGGCACAGGTTCGCATGCTGCAGTTTCTTGGAAAACCAGGGTTTTCTGGGCATGCAACCCTAAACCCTAAACCCAACCCTAAAGGCTAAACCCCTAAACCCTAAACCCCAAGTTTCTACAGTCAGCTTAGTGCCTAGGGTTGGAGGTTAAGGGCCTTGGGCTTCGCGGTTAGGATTTAGGGTGAAGATTTGAGACTTTCAGGGTTAGCCCTCGAAGTTTCCATGCAATAGAATCCAAGTACTGAATTTTCAGGCACTTTGGGTCTTTGTCTTGGTGATAGTAAGTGTAGTACAACGAAACAAATATTTGGGGAGCGTATGTAACTGTCAGGTACTTGAACTCTTAAGGATCCAATGCGTGAGCCCTGAACCAAGCCCTAAGCCCTGAACCCCAAATCTTCTGAATCCTAAACCGGGGCCACGCGGGATTCCATGTTAGTTCACAAGATGGAGGCTCCAACAACCTAGATATAACCAGCCCCAGAACTCCAAGCCCTGAACACCGAAAGAATAATCCTGAATTGTCTGGGAGATTATCGCACCTACTCGTTGCACGCCCTTTTTTGATGGGATCCCCTAGTTCCCTAGCAACCTTGCTACCTGTATAGTTCTTAAGCTGTCGGAGATACACGTGGATGCAAGGGCTGGAACAAGAACGCATCGTTTAGATAGTGAAGCCAGTAGTTAGTAGGAATTGCCGAGCAGAAGTACGGGGGCATGGTACCGAAAAAAGACATGCGGGTATACCACACTACATTCATACGAGGGCTAAGTAATAAGGTGTCATCCGCTATGACATCTACTAGCTTCTGCACTGGACCCTGAGCAATGCACAGACCCTGACGCAGCCTCTCGGAATCCTTCTTGCTTCGCCCCTGGTCGGCAGCGTCCGAGGTTGTCGGGAGCAGGTAGAGGGGATCAAGCGGTTTAGGGTAGGGTTACGGGTTAAGGGGGATATATTGAAGGGGCGAGTTCAAGTGGTGTATATAGGGAGCGACAGTACATTACAATACATTACAATACATGGCATTACATTACCTTGGGTTATCCTGGCTGCATATGCCTAGGGCTCCCGGTTACCTGAGTAGTAGGTTACTGGGCGATGCAACTACACAGAACCCAGAACCCACTATTCAGGCAACTGGAGCCTTAGGGTATATTACGATATATGTGTTCCGCTACATGATCTTACATTTGACAAAATTGCATACCCTTAGAGACATCAAATCCCCATGGCAGCAACCTCCTGCAAATGCTTCATATGGTGGTTTCCCAAAATAGGGGGACCTCAATATAGACCCGAATATACTGTAATCCTTGTTATGGGGACCCCCAAAAAGGTACCCCTAATTTTGGGAAACCCCCATATTGGGGTTTGGGGTTATAGGGTTGGCATTCAGGCTTCCAAGTTCTGGGTTCAGTAACCTTGGCCTGGAGCCGAGGATCGTTAGGGAGGGGGGTTGTGGTCCAGAAGATTACGTGAGTTGTAAAGGATTGAAGCATTGCTGTGCGAGGTTGCGCACTGAATTTTGTAGGAGCTTAAACCCAAACCCTAAGGCTCCAAATAGCCCAATGTAGGTCATGTTTATAGACTTTGGGGCGCAATGTAGGTATTATTTACAGACATGGAGCGCTAGGGAAACCCTGGCCCAGAATCCTAAGCCAAATGACTAAAAGTGAGTGCAGAGTTGAATGTTTGATCGCCGAAGCTACGAAGCTGCTTAGAAGCTGCAAAGGGCGAGGTGCCTGTGAACCAGAGGTCAAAGGGTTTGGGGTTTGGAGGTTAAGGGTTTCTGGGTTTAGAGGTCTTCAAAAAAGAGATGAAGGATATATATATATATATAGCTTCCATTTTTCCATTATCCCAATATACTACAGTAGTTTCCATTTTATTTTCCATTATCCCCATATAACCCCAATATACTGAAGGGGAACCAGCACTTCTGGGCTTTTTTCGCCGTTCCCACTATGAACTATAGTCTAATCTCAGAGTATCCCCCTTAATAACGCCTAAAATACTCCCTTGCATAAATCCCCTATTTAACGTCCTTTTAAGCAATTGAGACTATAACTCATATTGTCTCCAACCCTGCAAGCCCTCAGCCCTACACACGTCTCGCTTGCTCCTGAATACCCTACCCAAAAGGGCCCGTGTAGGTATGCAACGGCTTAGAGGCATATAGCAGATACCCAGGGCCCACAGCGGTTCCCACATCATTCCTTTTTGGGCCAAGCTTTTTGCCAAATAGCTACAGGAACCCTTGAGGCCAGTATACCCACATGCTCGGTCGCTGGCCTCAATCATCACCACAGGGCTTTGACCTTCAAGCGCGAGCTGTCGTGCCAAGGAGGAAACCCTTCTGCGGGGACAATTCAGGTTATATTGCGAAGAGAAAATGGAAACTACTATAATAGGGTACGCATGGTATATTGGAATTATGCAAATGGAAACTACTGTAGTATATTGGAGTTGTATAGGGACTAACGGAAAAGAAGATGGAAACTCCTAAACCCTTCTTCGGGGACAATTCATCTTCTCAGGGACGAACTGTTCACCGGTATCGAAAACCTTACACGCCCAACCCCCCTCGTAACTACTATACTATACAGACCTGGGCCGCCAAATGGCTATATGGAAGCCCGTTTGGGCCCTAAGTACATGCTAGATCACTCCCTAGGGCTCCAGTTACCTAAATAATGGGCTCTGGGTTCTGTATACCCAATAGTCACATAGCCCAGTAGCCTACTATTTAGGTAACTGGGAGCCATAGGAACTGCCATTTACCTACTCTCACTCTTTTGGCCATGACAGCAAATGCTTGAAAGCTACAGGCAAACCTTCTGAAGGCGGACCGTCGCAAGCTTCTGAAGTTGGGAGCTCCCGGAAATTTGGGCAGGGTCCCTTGAAGCAGGTTATGTGGACCCTTTTTTTTAGAGTTAGGGCTCAGGTTTTAGGATCTCAGTTTCAGGATTCTGGTTCTAGGGAACCCAAATGCCCTAAAGCTGGCAGCAGTTTTATGACTTTAGGGCCAAAGCTAGCTACTATCTGGGTAGGCAAGATAATGGCCCAAAATTCCGGACAAGGTAGCCAAAAGGTCTCTCACTCTCCATACGCCTGGGGTTCAGGTACGCATTATCAACTTAGGGCCTGGGGGTTCCCGGGATTATCTGTACCCTACACATAACACATTTAGGCTTTAGAAAACGGGTTTCCGGTAGCCGGAGTTCTGTTTACTTGAGGACCCTTCACCTGGGTCGTCATGAATACTAGAAGCTGATGATAGGACAAGTGCGGTAAGGTCCCCTCCATATGCTACAGGCACGTGTTTACAACTGCGTGTCCATGAGCCCAGATCTAGACCAACTACGTCCATTGAACGGTTCTGCAGTTGCTTGGTTGGTGGCCGCTTCGCATCTAGAGGACACATGCCCAAGTCTATAAGCGCCCGCAACATTCAACATGATTTCCAATGTCATCAAAAAACACTCAAACTTCTCACTGGTTTTGGGATCTCAGGCCATAATGAATAGTAAAGATTCTGACTTACCTCCAGAGGTCTGGGTTACTGTCAAGGACCTAAATTCCAGTTGCCTGGCATGGATGTATAGAAATGGTAACCTAATTCAGGTCCCCAACGACAACGCATTAGGAGTCGCGTCGCACTGACATCCTCTACTAGTGTATGCTGCAACCACCGTCTCGCTTTGATTGTCAGAGCAACAAGATGCACCAACATATTGGTGATCCCTTGGTTTGTTGCTCTTTAGGGCTTATGGCAATTTGTCTTCAAGACACGGGAAGCCGGAGGATCCATTGGTGTTTAGGATTTGGGGCGAGCTCGCTTTAAGGGACAGGAAGCTTAGCAATGTAGACCCTAAGGATCCAGGTACGCAACAATTATCGACATTTCCAAGAACAACTATGTTATATCAAAACTGCTAGTACCAAAATCCCAACTACTTAATTCGTGGACAGTTGTACGGTTAAGGACAGCGTCCAGAACCTGCAAGCAGAGGCAAATGAATACCTTATTAGCGGTCTCTGTTGTGCGTATGACCGAACTCATATGGCTACAGAAGACGGCGTACCTAGCTAGAATTCACGTACCCGTGAAAGGTTAGTACTGTGAAGACTATGACCCTTGCAGTCAAAAACTGTCAGACTAGGTTGCTGCTACGGAACTTAACTCAGCTGACAATATGGGCATCTTATAAATCCCAGGGCTTCCTGATTACAGTAACAGCTTGCAGTTTAAATTCCTTAGCAGCAGCCCAACAGGGTTCATGCGAGGAAAGCGCGGCCTCTCTCCGAAGGCGTGGACACTTTGGAGCAGCAGGCATAAAACATGCGGCGGATGGCTCAAGGAGATAGGTAGCCGAAAAGTTCTAGGTTCCCAAGTAACCCCTTAATAATAAGGGTACGCTTTTTCCTACTGGTCTGTTTTAGTAAGGGGACCCCAAAACAAAAAGGGTCAAAGGGTACCACTGGGGTACCCAGTCTTCACAAAACAACAGGCAGATGATCAACAGAGGGCAGTGGTATTCTGTACCGACTCCAACCAAGAGGAGAACGTGGTAAGCACTCCTCAATCGAGTATTTCGTATGGCTACCTTGAAGGCAACATGTTTGCATGCAAAGCCCTTTAGCCAAAGCCGCATGGAAGTTTCTCCAGATGCCAGTGGGCACAGGGATAAGGCTGAAGGTTTGGGAAGCCCTAAGCTCTAAACCTCAAAAACCCTACACCCTAAACCCAAAAATCGAACCCCATAATACCTACTTTGGGCCCCAATGTCTATGCATAGTACCTACGTTGGGCTATTTGGAGCCCTGGGGAACATTCCGACCTGTAAGCATTGAACCACCAAAACATTCGGAAGACAGGTCTTCATGTTTACCCATGGGCGGTCTCCCTGGAGTTTCTCAGCAAGGGATATGCTCAGGGACCATGGGGTTGTATACGACACATGAGACAGCAGGCTGGGTCCCTGCCAGTGTTTTCACAGGGCTTAGTGCGAGATGAGAAGATTCCATGTGGTAGTTTCCCTAAATTACTGTTCCCAAAATTGGGGGAAATTTATGTAGGGCCCCGTATTATAATGGGAACCCAAATATAGGACCCCGTATTATAGGGAATTTAGACCAATCCCCATGTGTCTCTCCGCATGACTTTAGCTGAGACCGCGCCGTTTTCTTCCAACGCGCGCTCTGCCCTTCAAGGGCATCGTCAACCGTTTTGGCCAGAGAAAACGGTGCCCTGCTAAAGCCTGCAGCCCCAAATTGTCGAGTAGCGCTCTCGTATGACAACAGGGATAATGGAAAAGAAAATGGAAGCTACTATAGTATATTGGGGTAATCTACGGGTTTTTATAGGGACAATGGATAAGAAGTTGGAAGCTACTGTACTGGGATAATGGAAAAGTAAACCTTCAGCACAAGGCAGCGCAAACAACCAAAGATGTCAAGCAAGGCTGCTCTGGCAGAGCTGTCCTAAAACTTTGGGGGGTTTAGGGGGTTTAGGGTTTAGGGGAGCCCTTGACCCTAAACACCTAAGCTTCAAATGCCACATGTCAACTTGGATCCGCAGGCTCTTAGGGTCCAAGTATATACCTTTTCAGGCCCCGTCTTCGCACTTCATGCTTTAAACCATACGCCAATGTGTAGGGTTTAGGGTTTGGTATGCCTGGACCCTGTGGGCAGAAAATAAGTCAAGCTTCCAATGCTTGCCTCAATGCAGCTAGAAAATCACTTTAGGCCTGTTAAGCCCATAAAACCACTGACGAACTACAACAAGACAATAGGTCTCGTCCCACCTTTTCGACTCCCAAGAAGGTCTTTTCCAGCGCATTATTCCTATTACTATTGCAATTGTTGTTACTACGCCTATTACTACCATTAGTACTAGTGTTGCCATGACAGTTACTCATGCTCCAAAGTCGCAGCCCAGGGCCATGTTTGTCGTCACATGCTGCCTGTGTACGCCCAACATTTTCTAATTAGTGAGGACCCACAGGATACGAATCACTAGTCTCAGCAGTAAACCCTAAACTCTAAACCGCGGTTTAGGGTTTAGGGCTTAGGGCGACAAATCAAGCAAGCCCACTAGGCTCTGAATCCCATGCTTGCCGTAGCCTGGGCCTAAAGCCCCACATGCAGGGCTCAGCAAACACTTAAAGCATGACATACTGAGCAAAGCAGCCAGGCACAGAACTCATCCCAGATCTAAAGCTTCAGGGTTTAGGCCTCAGTGTCCACGCAGAGTCCTCGTAGACTTTAAAGCGTATCTTTTAATGTTGGTCTGCAGGGTGTAACGAGTTAAGCCATAAATCCGATATCCTAAATCCCCGTACCCTAAACCCTAAACCCGGACTCCCTACCCCCTAAACCCTTACCTCCTTAGACCCCATGCTCCCTAAATCCTGAACTCCCTAAACCCTAAACTCGCTGATTGATAATCATAGTTCAACTCCCGAAGCTTCAGACTTCAAAAACTTCAAACTTCCTATAGTCCCCCTGAAGTAGATAGAATATGGGTTCTATGGGGATCTTATTATAATATACCCAAAGCCATATTCTATCTGCTTAAGGGGGACTATAAGCCCTAAACCCTAAGCCCTAAAACCCTAAACCTGAAGCCCTAAGCCCTAAACCCTAAACCCCTAAACCCTGAACCCTAAATCCCTACACCCTAAACCCCTAAACCCCTAAACCCTAAGCCCTAAAAGCTCACTCTCCGCCTTCTCACGCCGCTGCCTTGGCTTCCGCCTTTTCAGCGAATGGCCCGCAGAGTTCGAGGATGGCATGTACATCCTCGTTAGGGTTTGGGGTTTAGGGTTTAGGGTTTGGGGTTCAGGATTGAGGATTTGGGGTGTGGGGTCTAGGATTTGGGGTTTAGGGTTTGGGGTGTGGGGTTTAGGATTTGGGGTTAAGGGTTTAGGGTTTAAGGTTTACGGTTTGGAAGTTTGGAATTTAGGGTTCAGGGGTTAGGGTTTGGGGTTTAGAGAATGTAGTCCCAATATATCATACATTCCCATATTCCCTACTCAGCCTTAGTAAGGTCAGGGTTCGGGGTTTCGGGTTCGGGCTTTTTGAAACAGGGTTAAGGTATTCATGCAGGCTTAGGGATAACGGTTTAAGGTTAAGCGGCTTGGGTTTGGGAATTAGGGTTTAGGCTTTAGGTTTCTGGGTTGAGGGCTGAGGGGCAAGGGCTAGAGTTAAACCCTAAACCCTATAAACCCTAGGGCCTAGGGGTGGGTTTGGAGGATGTAGGGCTTCGGCTTCCTCATGGAGAATCAAGTGGAGAAGAAACTGCAGCATGAAATGGACACTTAGGCCATATAGAGGTTTGGGGTCTAGGTTTCAGGCAAGCACTAGACGGTTGATGGGTAATTAGTTGTGCGGCTTCTGGAAGATCATTTGAGGAACTACCCTGCATCTATTTCCTAGGTTAGATGGTGAGACATTATCTTTCCAACGTCGGTGGGCTCAGAAGATCTGGTTGGTTGTCTTAGCCAGAACCTCACTTACAACAACTCACCTCCTGCTACCGGGACATGGAAATGCAAGGCCACAATTCTTCTGGAAAAGTGCTAGTACCCTTCGATCGGGGTATAATAGGGCTCCTAATAGTGGGTGTCTAGGGTAAATTAGAAGCTAGGGGTGGGATCTAGGTTGAGGGGCAATTCTGAGGGTCGTGCGTCAACTGGGGGGAGCGTGCTTGTGTTGCAGAGGGGTTGAGCTCTTAGGCTAACAAGTTTGAGGGTTTTCGGATGTGCGTAGAGTAAAACCTAAACCCTGTATAAACCCTATCTATCTGTAGCGGTTTGAGCTTGAGTCTTGGGATTTAGGATGCGCAGCATTGGCAACTGCCTGGTGCTTTTGGGTTTTGGCACTCTTGGAGCTTTGGGCCACAAGCGTTCCAAGCCCCAACCCTCTAAAAGCTGAGCCTCAAATGCAGTCTCCCTGTAACCCTTGCCGACCCATGCATCCTTGCTGAGCCCACAAGTAACAATTCTGCATGACTCTAAACGACCTTACCTTTGAGAATCATGATGCTATAGTAAATTTGCTATGGACCTACAGGATTTCTACTGTCAACAGTACATCCGGACTGGCGCTCGGCGCCTCCCACCCGTCAATCTTCCGCGGGTTCGTGGGCACCAGGGGGTCGTGCATGGTCCGGCGCGCGCATTCCTGAAGGATCATGGCCTAGTGCTTATGATTCCGTGCTCCAGGGCTACTAAGTGTATAAAAGCAACGATGTTTGTAAGGGTGGAGTCCCGCTCGAGCAAATAGAACATGGAATAGGGGTATCTGCGGATCTTATGATATTGGGGAATTCCATGTTCAATATCTCTTCAGTGGGAGAATACGAACAGTCGTCATCACAATGAGGGCTAGGGGCGGTTTATAACTGGGCTTGTAACACAACTTACGATTGGGGCTAATTACATAAGTCCAGTTGGGGGATTATAATAAGGGTTATATGCCCAGTTATAATTAGTTACCAAGCCCCTTGAACCTCAAGTAGTGGCTGTGGCTGGCTCTATTACCATAGCCTCTACCCAAGGACGATCGGGACAATGACATCAGCCAAAGCAAGAGCAATCGAGACTGATACATGTAGTGATTGCGAGGTGGCGTCCGCTGTGTGCCTTTTCTTTAAGGCTTTGTGCTTTGGAGTACCACGGTGGAACAATGTCTTGGATGTCATATACTTCAGCAAACTCGCTCTTCTGCATGTATACATACATAGTACTATGTATTGATGTTGATATGCATAAATGTGCATGTGTATCTTCAGAGGCATTGGAGAGTCCGGGGCGAGGCATGAATCGTTTGGCGCCCTACCTTCAGAGTCACCCTGCCCTGAACTTCCATACCAGCCAACTGCAACAAAACCCTAAACCCTAAACCCTGAGCCCTAAACCCTATCCATAAACCCTGAACCCTAAAACTTGCTAGGCCCTCATGCACCTTTTCAGAACCTAAACGCTGAAACCGCAACTCCAAACTTTAAAGCCCTGAACCCAAGACTGCCATGATCCCTACCTATAGCCTATAGCCCCATTTGCTTACAGTTCCCCACCCCCCCCCACTTCATAGGTAAACCATAAAAACAAGAGTTTAGGGTCTAGGGGTTACCTACACCATAAAAACAAGAGTTTAGGGTCTAGGGGTTACCTATAGCCCCAGTTACCTGCAGCTTAGTAGTAATAATCGAGAATCAAATGGAAAATAAAATGGCACATGAAATGGAAACTTGGATTATAGATGGGTGTATAGGGGTTATGTAACCCTAGTTACCTACAGCTTAGTATAGTAACTACCCCCTAAGTAATGGTTTAACCCATGAAGCTGTAGGTAATTTGGGGTTGCCGGTAAGCCCTAGGCCCCAAACCCCAAATCCTAAACCCTCAGCCCTGAACCCTATGGGGCGCCGGCCTCCAACTGATCTTTTGCTACGCCGACCTCTTTCAGACTTGTTGGCCTTCCACGCGGTTTAGGGCTTAGTGGAGGAGTCGGACAAGCACAGGCGCACGTGCGGATCCCCGAAAATAAAGAAGGCGCAAAGGGTAAAAGGAGACTCTATGGGTTCTCTTGGCCGATTCCAATGATTCTTCTAGATCACAGTGTTCTTGCAACTTCATAGTACCGCGCACTTGCTTGCGCAGCAACCAAGCCGATTCTTACTGTGTGCAAAGGCTGCTACAGTTAACCAGAAAGCAACCTACCCTTGTGTTTCTCTCATTTCTGGCCAAGGACCTGGTGCCTGCAATAAACTTCGAATTGCATCCTGCGTTTGACACTGTAGGGACTGTGGTATTTCCAGAGCATGGTGGGAAACTACACAATCCCAAGGCCCTAAACCCCTGGCCCCAAACCTACAAACTCTCACGGTTCCAAGCACAGGCCAGTCGCAATCCAAGCTCTTTGACGAGGTTCGCCACGCAGTCGGCAGCCGAATCCGTCCCTGCCACAGTGAACTTGAAGAATCGAGTAGAGAGCTTACCTACAACATCCAATACGCGCAACAAATGGACCTTGTGCCTAACTTTTTGGTAAAGCATGTAAGCTACTGCATGTAGAGCTTTGGGTCTGTCTCGCCGGAGGGAGCTTGAAGCTTCGACCCCCCCAAACCCACGACCCTACAATACCCAAAAGCTCCAGCCACCTCAGTAACAGGTTCTGGGCTCTATATACCCTATAGCTACACGGGCTATAATCTAAACTCCTAGTATCCCCCTTAGTATCCCCTATAGTAGTCCCCTATATAATCTCCTACAGAACCCCCTTTAAGGAGTTTAGACAAAAGCTACATAGCCCAGTAGCCTACCATTTACGAAGCTAGGAGCCCTAGGGATATCCTGCGCTTGACCACCTTGATCTGGTATTGACCCAATTCTTGGAGCTCCATGCGCATTGACATAGTAACAGGGGGCTGTTGATCAGAATTATGACTAGGTTCCCCAATAACCCCTTAATAATAAGGGTACACTTTTTCCTACTGTTCTGCTTTGATAAGTAGACCCCACTGGGGTACCTAGATAAGTATAATTAACCAACAAGGTCGGGACTTTACATCTTCTGGATCTACTCAAGAGACTCCATTAATAGACGACTGCATCAAACTTGAAAGTGAACTAGTTCGTGTACAAGTAGCACTTTCACTTGTATCACAATGAGGAACCAACCCTACACCCAAACCCTAATCCCTAAACCTTGATCCCTAAACCCTTTAAACCCTGATCCCTAAACCTTAATCCCTAAACCCTTTCAACCCTAATCACTAAACCCCATGAACCTCTCCTGCCTGCAGCTGCTCCGGCACGGGCAAAAGCCTCTACGACCAGCTTCTGCCTTCAGAAAGTTAAGCGTCCCGGCTTGTCTTGCCATCATGCGACTCAGGGTTTAGGGTTTGGGGTTCGCGGTTTGAGTTTAGGGTTTACAGGGACTAGGGGTTGGGGTTTATGAGTTTGGGGCTGAGGGTTTGAGGTTTAGGGTGTGGGATTTAAGGCTTTCAGATTAGGGTTTATAAGCCTTCTGATTTAAGGCCTAGGGGCTTCAAAGGGTTACAGGGTTCAGGTGTGTATGGTTGATGGGAGAAGTCTTTTACCATCCTAGCTCCCCTAATTCCTGTAGGGTTTAGGGTTTAGGAATGACATGAGCATAGGGTGCTTGCCGCTGACTCACGCCGCGGGAGGTCCCAGTCGCAGGGCAAAATAGACAGGTCCGGATAGTGAATAGCCAAATGCAAAGGAACATGGGGAAAACAACAGGGACGCTTGGTTTGTGTAGGGCGAGTGGTAAAAAAATCCATGACGAACTGACATGTGCAAGCATTTCGAATGTTTTTGGATTGAGCAATAAGCCCCTGCAGCGGACAATTTTCTGGGTGACCATCAACATATCCCAAAGGAATCAGGTAGGCCGACTCAGGTAACCATTATAGACTTCAGGGCCCAATGTAGGTATCGTTTCTTCGTATACTTGGACCCCTAGATTATAATTATCCTAGTTGTTGTTTAAGACTGGTTCTCTGAGCCTCAAGGACTAGTGTCCACTGCAGTAACTTACTTAGCCAATAGAAGAACTTTAATCTTTTTTGGCTTCCTTCTTGAGTCCCTAACAACGTTTAGGCTTGTTTAGTCCGGGTTATTGGGCAAGGGAGGTAATCCCTCCTCAACCTACCTTGAAACGGTACGACGCCGCTGTAGACTTGACAGTGAGCCTATATCCCCGAAGTGTCCAAGTACCCAAATAGAAGAGTTTAGGTACCTAAAAAGCCTCATATTACAGTCTTTAGGATTGGGATTCTTGGACCCTTTAGAATCCGCACGCCTGCAACCGCCAAGCCACCTCTTGCTCAAACCCTCCAAATTTAGGATTTAGGGTTGTGGGCTTAGGGTTCGGGGTTTTGGGGCTTATGGTATAGGCTTCACATGCCAAACCTGCAGCCTCTGTAAACTTAAAGATACAGAGTAAGACAACACTAAAGCCCCAAGACCTATAAGCCACTAAACCCTACACCGTAAACCTTGCGTCGCCTAGCAAGGCTGGGCGGATCTTCAGCATTCCATCGCAGAACGCCCGGCAGGGCAACACACGAAGTGTAGCCGTGCCTTGTAATCCCCAGCGCTACATGTTATAATATAAGAATTACGTGGGGGAATGGGATGTAACGTTTAGGGCTGAGGCTTTGTAGGGTGGAGGGTGGCCATGTCGAACAGGGTATCTACTCTCGTCTAGGTGCATTTTGAAACTGCTGCCCTTCCCCTAAGCTTGCCCTAAACCTTGTCCTGGAAAGGGTGTTTTCAAGTTGCATTCTGTTCGCATAGTCTAGGCGCGGGCATCACATGTAGAAAGTCAAAGCATCCTGTATATAAACCATATAACTTATATGTATATATATATATAGAGACACCTCAAGCAGCTACGAATCAAAAACGCAGTAAATTACAAGCTAGTTCGAGAACGAACCTGGGACACCAAACAACAATTGGCTTTACTGCGATACCAGAATCTTGGCACACTACGCTCTAAACCCGAAACTCTGAAGCCCAAAACCCAGTCCCCCAAAAAACACACAGCACAACACCGGCAACCCCAAAACTTGAAAGCCCTAAACCCCCCGAAAACACCTGAGCCCTACCCCACCCCCAGCCCCTTAACCTCATGCCCTAAAACCTAAGAGGTATACAGCATACCCCAGGGTTTAGGGTTTCTCATACAAGGGGAACATTAGCATACTCCTTAACGTTTTGCAAGGGTACGCCTCTTGGGTATGTTGAATGCTACTAGATAAAACAATTTGCATCTGAGACACGGCACTTCAAAGGCGGGTCCCAGGATGTGGCCTGTCTTGGCCAGGGCCGAGGATGTACTGTAAAGTTTAGGGTTTAAGGTCCAGGGGCCTTGTATTTAGGGCTTAAGCTTCAGGGCCCTGAATTTGCCAATGTCCGTTCGAGGCCTGTTCGAGCTACCCGGAAGTATACTTACACAGGAACTATGGGAGCATCATAATGGTAATTACTCAGGTCTCTATATTAGGCTGTAGGGTGCTCACTTAGTTCAGGACTTTGCGTTTGCTGTAGGATTCGAGGTTGTCATAAGGGACCATAAGGATCGTATAGGAGTATAAAAAGATACCTCTGTAGGCAATGGAGGAACGGACAAGAAAATGGAAGCTGCAAGTTTGAGTTTGGAGTTCAAGGTTTATCGCTTGGAGCTTCGAGGTTTGCAGGCATCAGGGCTTGCTTGGGGTTTAGGGTTTCGGTTTCAGGGCTTAGGGGTAATCCCCTGGAGCCGTAGAAATTCTGGACACTCCAGGAAGGTCTAACGGCAATGCCCTGGCGCTCAGTTACCCAAAAGAGCAGGTCGGTAGCTCACTACGGTTTAGGGCTAACCCCAATCTCTAAAGTTAAGCCCAAACACCTAAAATCTAAACCTTACATCGCGCACAACTCTCATTTTTAGCAATCCCGAGCAGGGGCCCTGGTATCTAGGTTTGCCAGGATCACGAAACCGCTTGCAAAGGTTCAGGAAGGGTCTGTGGTGGGGAGTACTTTGAATCTAAACTGCAGTTCTTTTCTCAACAACAGTGAAGTGTCATCTTGAGTTTAGACTGACTGATCCGCTACAAAACCCCTGCCAAACCCTGAGCATCTAACCCTAAACCCAGGTCCTTCTGAAGCAACACTATCGAAAGCTCCCAGTACGTCATGATCATATACTTACCCAACCGCTGCATGCTCTGAGCACAACACGGGGCTTGAGACTTCGTGCTTAAACCGAGTATGGTTGGTCGTCGCCTTCTCTGTTGCGTATATAGCTCATTATATAGCCCCTAGATATCGGATGCAGAATACCTGTAAACTGCCCCCTCCAAACAAGAGCCTCGAAACAGCTTTCATGACTAGACTAGGTACTTGTGCCATAGCCCAGTCAAATTGTACTGTATCATCAGAGGCCCTAGCCCCGATGTTGCAATTCTTGGCGCCCTATACAATCTTTAAACCTTGAGTTAAGGCTTACAATACTATCCCCCCAAGGTAAGCCGTATATAATCCTTCTTAGCTCCTTAAACCCTGTTGGGTAGTACCTTTAAGAGGGATGGTATGAAAATACTCCCCGATTGAACCCCAAACCCTAAGGGTCCAAGTACTTCGTAATCATATACTTCCCCCAAACCTGTACCATAATTATTATTACCAAAGCCCTAAGTACCCAATTATTGGGTACATGGACCCTTAAGGAAACAATAAGTCCTAAGGAAGGCTTGCTGCACCCTTTACTCTCTTCCCCAACAACCAGGGCTAAACAAGCTTAAGCTTCATTATAGAGACCCAAAAAAGGAAGCCCAAGAAGGTGAAAGTTTTTCTAGTGGCTAAGTACGTTTATGACAATTTCAGCTTCTTCTTTGAAGCCCAACCCTCCAAATCATGACACAACTGGGCGGATAAATGTTTAGGGGCTCAGGCTTTAACGTTCCCACGCATCCACTGTCAAGAGCAGCGGCAGAAGCTCGGGTAGTGGCCTAGATGTGCTGCACGTTCTTGAGCTGCTCCTGGACTCTGCTGCTGTCACCACCGAAATCCGGATCACCCCAGGTGACCACGGATCCATTGTCCAGAACAGCAGCAAATGCAATTCCAGTTGCCTGGATGTGCTGCACGTTCTTGAGCTGCTCTTGGACTCTGCTGCTGTCACCACCGCGATCCGGATCACCCCAGGTGACCACAGATCCATTGTCCAGAAAAGCAGCAAATGCAATTCCAGTTGCCTGGATGTGCTGCACGTTCTTGAGCTGCTCCTGGACTCTGCTGCTGTCACCACCGCCATCCGGATCACCCCAGGTGACCACGGATCCATTGTCCAGAACAGCAGCAAATGCACATCCAGTTG
>CAJNIZ010045387.1:25213-45011 GCA_905231905.1 Symbiodinium pilosum
CCGGATCACCCCAGGTGACCACAGATCCATTGTCCAGAACAGCAGCAAATGCAATTCCAGTTGCCTGGATGTGCTGCACGTTCTTGAGCTGCTCCTGGACTCTGCTGCTGTCACCACCGCCATCCGGATCACCCCAGGTGACCACGGATCCATTGTCCAGAACAGCAGCAAATGCAGTTGAAGGTTGCCTGGATGTGCTGCACGTTCTCGAGCTGCTCCTGGACTCTGCTGCTGTCACCACCGCCATCCGGATCACCCCAGGTGACCACAGATCCATTGTCCAGAACAGCAGCAAATGCAGTTCTAGTTGTCTGGATGTGCTGCACGTTCTTGAGCCGCTCTTGGACTCTGCCGCTGTCACCCCTGCAATCCGGATGACCCCAGGTGACCACGGATCCATCCCCCATTAAAGCAGCAAATGAGGACCCGAGCTTGTGGCTTGCCAGGCGGGTCTGCCTTACTTGGAGGGTCAGAGTCTCTCCCGATTTCAGACTAGCTGCGCTGGCTGTCTGACGATCATCCAAGATACACCCTTTGGAGTCGCGTAGGACCCCCATGCCAGTCTGCAGCGCACTCTGGGCCTCAAGCTTGACAAACTTCAGTGGGCGATCCATGATGACTGGGACCTGCGCAGCCCTTCCACTCATCATGGCCACGTTGATATAATCGGATGCCATGGCGTGAGTGGCGCAGAGGAGTTTGCGTCTGGGGGTTGGAGATATGCGACTATACGGTATATGGAATCCAGAACCCATTAAGGTACCTAAATAGTAGGTTACTAGGCTATGTAACTATAGGGAATATCGATAGTAGGTTACTAGGCTATGTAACTATAGGGTATATCGATTCCAGAACCCAGTAATTGAATAACTGGAGCCCTGGGGAAAAAAGGAGGGGTGATAGTGGCTAGCATGTAGAGTCCTGCAGCACATGGTAGAGTTTCAGATCTACCTGGACCTCCCCAATAGCCTACATAATGGCCTACTGGTTTAGGGTTTAAGGTTTCAGGTTTAGGGTTACATGCCCATTCTGTTGGGATTAACGGCCAGGAGTTAGGGGCATTTGGGAAGACCAGGCTTCTTTCAAGCCCAACCCTCCAAACCAAGGCACAACTGGGCAGATAACTGTTTAAGGTCTTAGGGTTTAGAGTTTAGACTTTGTAGGGTTCAGGGCTTAAGGGCTTGGGATTTAGGGCTTGATGCCTTCATGCCAGCTTCCGGATGAAAGCTACAGGCCCGTAAACCTCAATGCTACAACTAAGTTATACCCGAACATACTCCGCGTATACACCACACGACGACCCCGACCAGTGTACACTTCCCTTAAAGACCCAAAACCATCACTGTCGGCCCTCCGCTCAGGCAGCAGACTCTAGATTCGCATAGGATTATGGGAACCTTTAAACAGTGTAAGCCCTGAACCCTAAACTCCACACCTTCAAGCGTCGGTACCCAACTAGTTGGAGGGTCAGGGGGACTAAGTAAGTAGGTTAATGATGGGGATAAGTGATTACTGTATGGGTCAGAGAAATTATTACCCTACTTACTAGGTACCCCCGACCCTCCAAGTACTATCTTGGCCAAGCTGCCAATTGCGTGTGAGGCTCCCATCTTGGGACCCGACTGACACGCCTGCAGAGAGAGGGGGTAATGCAGGGGCCCAAAAGAGCTATAGTCTAAACTCCTGGTGCAACCCCTAGTATGGGGTTTAGGGTTTAGTGTCTAAGCTCCTAGTATCCTTCTTAATAACCCTTCTAGTAGTCCCTTATATAATCCCCGTTTAAGGAGTTTAGACTACAGCTAAATGATTACCAGTCTTGTTTGAATGAGATACCTTGTACCATAATTAAACAAAAAGAATCTAGACAAAATCGCTGGTTGGTAATTATCCCTATAAAGCCAATATATACCCCAATATACGACACCCCAGAAAGGTACCCCTAATTTGGGAAACCCTACACCCTAACCCGTATATAACCCCTGTATAACCCCTATATAACGCTTTAAAGGCACCCTGAATTCTGGGAAGCCCCGTGTAGAGCATGTCAGGCGTGGGGGCTGCTAGGGTGTGAAGGGCAACGAGCCACACGCTCGCGTTGCCTGCAAGTCCATCCCCGCCACCCAAACTAAGCCCAAGGATCCAAAGAACTCAATGTAGGCAATATATAGGGTTTAGGGTATTAGAGTTTAGGGATTAATGCTCAAGGATCCAAATAGCACAATATAGGTAACGATTACAGACTGTAGGGCCTAATGCAGGCATGTTGTATTTGTATACTCGGATGCCTAGGGATCACGTTCCCTAACAGAAAGGCATCTGACATGCGATCAGCTTTCAGTCCTGGCTACCAGTCTGGGCCATTGGACCACTCTGCAAATGCTAATTGGGACTAAGCGTAAACTAAGGGACCTTTAAGGTCTACAAGCCCATCCGGCAAGGGTTCAAGGGTTTGGGCTTGCGGGTTTAGGGTCAAACCCTATATGAGTGCTCGGGGCGGCGAGGCGCTAGACCGCTCCGAGTCTCTCGCGCGACAGCAGCGACCGCTCTCTCAGCGCAGGGTGGACATGGACTAGAGTTTAGGGTTTAGGTTTTAGGGTTTAGGGGGACATCCAAATGCCCATAAGAATGGCCCTTAACTCCCACATACTGGGTATGGGGGCTGTCATCATGGGTATTTGGGAAGGTCCTGGTAGGCTTTAGGGTTCAGAGTTGAGGCTTAGGGCTTAGGATGAACTCACGTTTGGATAGAAGGATAGAAAGGAGCGGAAAAGAATATGGAACTGTTGTGTTATAGAGGATTGAAGGCAATCGCGACTGTGTTGGACAGAGATGTTTTGCAGATTGTGGTAGGTTTTGGCAGATTTGATGAAAAAGGAATCTGTTAGAGAAAGCCGAAGCACCGTAGTAGCTTGAATGATATTGAATATCATGCCCGCACAACCTTTACACAACTATAATAGAATGTACCTCCAGACACCTGGAAATTGAATAGGCCCTGCACTAGGGAATGTGGGGTTTCATGGCTCAATGTGAGCCATTGTCCAAACTCCTAGTATCCCCCTGAACTAGCCCTAGAGTACTCCCCCCCTAAACCCTAAACCCTAAACCCTAAACCCTATATAGTCCCCTTCAAAGAGTTTAGACTATAGCTCATGTCTTGTGGAGGAGTTCAGCCTTGGAAGTTGCCAACTCGAAGTCCCGAATCCTGGCCTCCATAAACCCTACCTGGACCGTAAAATAATGGTTTAAGGTTTAGGGTTTAGGGTTTAGGTTTTAGGGTTCAAAACCCTACCGGGACCCCAAAAGTATGTAAAATAATGGAAAAGAAAATGGAAACTACTATATTGTTTTGGGTTTAGGACCCCCAAAAATATGTAAAATAATGGCCCTTATGGCTATTGTTATGGGTTTAGGGCTAGGATTTTTACATACTTTGGGGGTTTAGGAAAACCCTTTCCTGTACCCTCAAAGTATGTGGCATAATGGCCTTGGACCATGGTTGTACATATTTTGGGGGGTTATGTAGGGCTTACGAAACCAGGAACGTGGCCCATTGACAAAGCTGCGAAAGAAATACCGTGATGGGTCCAGGTGAACCCTTAAACCCTAAACCCTAAATCCTTCTATGTAACTACATCCAGCGTCAACCAAGATTCTGAACGCCTTCTGACCCAAACCTTCAACCGAAATCCAGTAGAGTTTCTTGCACTCTGAAACCAAGTTTGGGGAGGGTAGACCAGCCCTGAACCCAACAGCCCAAACCTGAACCTAAGGTCAAGTGTTCAGGGTGAACCCTCAACCCTAAACCCCAGACCCTCAACCCCAAGACCCTGACCCCCCAAACGCCTAAACCCTAAACCCAGAAAGGGCACAATCCGCCTGCACAGACTGAAAAATGCCGAGCTGGCAGTCGTTTCGTGCGCTCACGTCATCGGGACTGGCCTGTAAAACTCCAAGTGCAGGGTGTTTTTTGGTGGTTGAGCAAAGAAAACAGGTAGTCTTACTGTTGAATAATTAATGTGCCCGCAAGGACGATGTAGTCTTGATGCTTGAGTATCCCTGCATAAAACTCGACTCAAATATGAAAGTCGTACGCCCTAAACTAAACTCAAGTCTGACCCCGAAGCCTAAACCGTAAGCTGTGAAAACCTTGACCTGCAACTGTGGTGCCGAGCCCTAGTTCTGAACCCGAAAGGTTTAGGGTTTAGGGTTTAGTGTTTGGGGTTTAACTCTAGGCCCAGCCGTAAATTCTGAATCCTAAGCCTGGCTAGGTTTATTTCAATCTACGGCAGAAATATCAGGAACATAAGTTTCAAGACACAGTAGAATTCTACCTGCTTACAACTTGGGATTTTCCTACCTAGCCCTGCACCTTAAAAAAAAACACAAAACCCTGTAACCTAAAACCTAAACCCTGAACCCTAAACCGTAAACCCTAAACCCAATGTGTGCATCACCAACCACACCTTCGCGGCACGCAGGCCCCGGACGAGCAGTGTCAGTGCTGCGGAGGCCGAGCCGTCGGCGTAGGGGTTCCTTGTGGTTTAAGGGCAACCAGCGTTTACTTAGGATGGCTTAGGGATGTTTAGGATATCGGGCTCAGGGGTTTGGGGATTAAGGTTCCGGGATGGGGTCATAGAGATCCTTTGGAGCGTTTAGGCATACTCTTTTGGTCTACCGCAAGGCTTGTCTGTCTGGAAAGCGGTCGCGCGGAGCCCTGATGATCTGTCTTGCAGTTGCCCACATACTGTCGCCGGATTTGAAAAATAACTCGCGACCCATCATAAAACCCTCCACCCTTCACAAACACAGCAATTCCTGTACGAGAAAAACCTCTTTCCAGGGCTCCAGCTACCTAAATAATGGATCCTGGGCTCTATATACCCTACCCTAAGGGTCCAAGTACCTCATAATCATATACTTACCCAAAACATATATTATAATTACTATTACCCAAATCCTAAGTACCTAAATATTGGGTACATGGACCCTTAGGGCTATAGTTTCCTAGCCCAGGAGCCTACTATTTTGGTAGCTGGGAGCTCTAGGGGTACCTATCGGGTTGGGGTTTATGAAATGTGTATCATCTGTATAAACCGTGACGCTAAACTCTCAACCCTTCGTAAGCTCTAGTTAGAATGTGGGGGATTCGTGACTAACCTAACTTAAAAGCCTACACCCTAAACCCCAAACCTTAAACCCTAAACCCCAAATCTTAAACCCTAAGCCCGTAACCTTGAACCCTAAACCCGTAACCTTGAACCCTAAACCACAACCTTAAACCCCAAACCCCAAGCCCTAAACCCCCTGAACCCCAAACTCCCTAAACCCTAAACCCCAAACCCTAAGCCCCCTGAACCCTACCCTAAACTCCCTGAACCCTAAACTTGCTAAATCCTAGGCTCTCAAACTGTCAGCTCCAATGCTTGGCCCGCCAAGGCCGAACCATTTTGCTACAATGCCCAGAGCAGTCCTAAGACCCTTAGGGGTCTAGGGTTTATAGGGTTTACAGGGTTTATAGGGTTTAGGGGTTTAGGGTTTATAGGGTTTTATAGGGCTTTATGGGGTTTATAGGGTTCAGGGTCCAGGGTTTAAGGGTTTAGGTACATGGTTCGGATTAAGAAAGACCTAGATGAGATGTTAGCAACCTCCCACTCGCAGAGCCCAAGTCAAAATCAACAGCCCGGCACCTCCAGGCGTGGGGTTTAGCGTTCAATCTTGATACCTGGGTTTAGGGTTTAGGGTTTAGGGCCCGGGAGGCCTACATGAACAAACCTGAAATCTAAACGCCAGGCCGCAAATACCGAAGGCTTACCCCTGACTGCTATGCCCCCCCCCCCCAGAATTTCCATCAACCTCCTGACACAGAAGCATAAGTAACAAACAGGCACAAGCAACGAGCACGAAGGATATAGGGCTTAGGGTGAAGAAGCTCCCAAATACCCACCCGCCCCACCATCTAAAAAGGGTTTAGGGTTTAGGGTTTAGGGCCCTCATATTGATCTGGAACCCCAGAGCAATAACCCACAATTGAATTGAATCCGACAACAGCAACAAAACCAGCTAAGTTGCCCGGAAAGAGAACACCTGGCAATGCTCACAGGATTTGGGCTTTGGATTTACGATGTTGGAGATTCGGAGGTTTGGGTTTAGAGGTTCAAGGAGTTGCTGGAAGGTTCAAGAGCAACTACGCCACAACCGGTGCTATATTTATGAGTGGTATACCAACAGATACTCATACATATATATATATGTATATATATACATAACTACAGGGGCCTAAATCACTACCAAACGCAAATGCAGGGTCCTAAATAAATATATCAATATACTCATACAGAAGCCTGGCATCATCATATTGGTAGGCATTGGAGCCCCTGCATTACGTGCGATCTTCCCAGTAGGGCTTTAGACTTTGGGACTCAAGGAGGGTGTAGGGGTTTAGGTTTTAGGGGTTTAGGGTTTAGGGTTTGTGGCCAATTATGAACCTAAAGCCGAAACACTAAACTACTTCCGCGGTTTAGGGTTTAGGGACCCCAAACCCTAAACACTGAAACCTAATGGTGCATGGAGAGGCTTCAGGTCAAGTAGGCAGTCCACTTGGGCTCAAAAAATGGTGCTTGGGGAGGGCCCCTTTCAGGCGTTAGTCATGGCCCACAAGGAATTCTCAGGGCTTGGTATGATGCTTTTGCTTTGAGAATGTATTTTCTTCTCCACAACTTGCAGCAGCTGCTGCTGCAATCGGCGGAATATCTGTAACGCATTCTGCCATCCCTAAATGGTTTTGGCTAGGGTACCTGTCCATTCAGCTCCACGGCTTGCATAGTGGCTTCCAGACATAGTGCCCAGCCTACACTACCGGCTGGTTTCAGGAGTAAGGTGAGGTCTAGGCTCTCTGAAGGCATGGGCGTGCCCAATAGATTGGTGCCTCAATACTTCTCAGTTTTTGGGGTGCATGGAACATAAGGACCCAGTTTAGGGGTTTAGGTTGGGTCATTCCCCCACCCAGTAACTGTCCTTAAAGGGGCCTTATTAAGGGGCTACTATAATTCCTATTACCCCTTGTGGTGACTGTTACTGTAAGGGAGAATAACCCCAAGGTTTAGGGTTTAGGGTGGTTCACTCCATAGGTGCCAGCAGTATCCCGCAAGAGTCCAAATTTCCCGCAGCTCGGGCGGCCGGCATAAACAGCATTCAACCTTTTCTCAGCGCTAGGCCTTAGCCTAAGCCCTAAGCCTGAATATCCCCATACATACCCCTTAAAAATGGTTTGGAAGCGAAACTTATTGCTCGGGTTGAAGTCGTTAGGAACTCTATGCAGACCTGCCGCACCTGCTGGCTGGGAACAACAAACCTACTTATCCCATCTGTGATAATCCGTTTGCTCTCGTAATCATGGAATCACCGAACCCACCTACAGTCTCTTCAATATGGTACTTTCCCAAAATAGGGGGAGCCCAATATAGACCCCAAAATACTATAGTCCTTATTATTAGGACCCCAAAAAGGGACAACTAGTTTTGGGAATCCCCCATATTGCAACATATTATACTGAATTCTTGGTATTAGGGGGATTGGCAGCTTGATTGCTCCGCGAGGGAGTTCGTCTATATCGGAAGCCCTAATTAGCTGCTGAACTTAAAGTGAGGGTTTAGGGTTTAGGGTTGCTCAGTGCAGTAGACCCTGGACACGACATGGCTTCTGACCAAGTAGCAAGCACTCTACACAATGGTCGACTGCACGAAGACCAGTGGAAAGGAAAAGCCACTCAGGTGTCTGCTGCCTCATCACGAATGTCAGGTGCCGTTGACCCTAAATACCTTATGCTTTGGGACTTAGGGTATTCTGGTAGCCTAAGTCCATGCAGGATTTTTAGGATCAGCTAGGCATATTGCGAAACGTTAGTGTTCTCTATACTAGTGACTTTATGACCTACTTGTAGCTCGAGCGTTTCCTTTCCAGCAATATAGCCCTATATACCCGCAAATCCCGGTAGAACCCTTATAACCTGTCCCCATAGAACCCGTTGTGTCATGCAACGGGACCACTGAAGGCAGGAAGAAGTCTTCTGGTTCTATAGCAGTCTTTCCAGCAGAGCTGAACAGCCCCAAACATGATCCGTCTGTTGATGAGCAAAATGAAATACGCTAACTCGAAACCCGCATACCCTGTTAATCTAAACCCTAATACCCACAAACCAATAACCCTAAACCTGGCCATGCTGAAGATCATCTGTGGGAGTCCTACAATACAAGGTGCCACGAGAACTCCTGATTGTGTGGCTCCACACGGTTTGGGGCTTTGAGTCTTTACTGCTAGAATTCCCATATCTGGGTTCACAGCGTCGTGCGGGATTTCATGCATCAACAATCTACACCAATGACAACTTGGGTGAGCAAGCCTTACTCCCCCAAAGAAACAATCAAGAGGGGACCCCAAAGGGGGTCTAGCGTGTGAAGGGGCTGTTAGGGATCACTACACGAGCTATTCTCAAAGATCTGGGTTCTTTCGCGGTACCAATTCTAGAATGGCATCTAGTATTTTGGAGAAACAAAAATTGGACCCTACTCCTGGTAGCGACCCTGAAAACCCCGAACTATGAAGCCTACACCCTGAACTCCAAGCCCTGAACTGGACTCTAAACTCCACACCCCAAACCCTAAGCTCCGCTTTTCCCCATAGATAACCAAAGCCAAGCAACACGAGCCAAGGATCCAGCACGATGGCCTTGGGAAGAGCATCTAGCCACACGTACCTCAATGGTCAGCTTACCCTCAGGGTCCAAGGACCCAAATAAGGCTTTAGGGCCCAAATACTATAATCTGCACGGTATTTGGAACCTAAAGCCCTGACATTTGGGTCCTTGGACCCTTGGGGTTAGGGTTTAGAGTGTTGGGTCTCGGATTTTGTAGCTTCCCTAGATACAGGGACCCAATATAGACCCCGTGCCATGGCGTACCTGACATCTCCATGCATTTGTATGGTAATTTCCCAACATGCAGGCCCGTAATTGGCAGCTGTTTCCTACAGTCTGAGTCTAGATCCGCTCACATATACTCCCAACAGATGATACTCCTTGCTGTTGGGAAGCCCTCCCCAAAAACAAGTATGCCCAGAATGGGTTCCTCAAAGGCATGTCGATGAACACGCAAAGCTTCAGATTGTAAAGTCTTCATAACCATTACCTGAAGACTGAGATATATCTCGTAATTGGGCAAATTTGGAATTCCGTAATACTCCTACCACTTCTCGGCATTTCGAAGGCTACGCCATTGACAGCTTGAGTGGAACTTTTTCTCGCATGAAACTCTGCCGAAATCCCCTGCGCTTGTTCTCGTCATCTCTTTCCAGGCTTCTTCAACACTTTGGTCTTTGCCTTTGCCTTTGCTTTGGCCTTTGGTTTGGGCTTTGCCTTAGCTTTCGTCTTCGCCTTGGCCCTTGCCTTGTCTTTTGCAAGCTTGGCCTTGGCCTGGGCCTTAGCCTTCGCGACCTCGATTCGGGCTGCGAGGGCTTGCTTCCGGACATCGGATCGCATCCTGGGCTGTTCAGTGAGCAGTTGGGGCTTCAGTTTTGAGTTCAAGGATGTAAGTCTGTACATAACCTAACATTGGGCACCAAAATGTATAGCTAGTATACACCTTGGTGCTCGTTTATCCCTTGGGCACGTTTCAGAAAGTTTTAGTTTAAACTCTACTTTGACCGGAGCGAAAGGTTCCGTTGCCAGGGGAATGTATCATAACCAAACCTAAGCCCAAAATCCGAGGCGCTGAACCTGCCACCACAATCCAATCCTGCCTATACTCCAAACCTTAACCCCCAAGCCCGAAACCCGAAACCCGTAACCACAATCCTGGCCTAGAATCTTTTTCAGGAGTTCATCATCGGCCTTAGTCCTTCCCAGCTGCTCTTTCACACGCTGGCTGTCGCCACCACAATCTCTGGGCCCCCAAGTTACCTGACTTGTCCAATTTCTTCTAGAAAAAACCATCCTCGGGCTTTCTCTGAGGGTCCAGGGACCCAAATACAAAGGTTCCTTTAAAGGGGTTCTCGGGGGAATTTATAGGAATATATGGGACTATATAGGGGTATATAGGAGCCAAATAATAGGGTTTTAGGGCCCCGATACCATAATGTTAGTGGTATTTGGGCCCTAAAACCCTATTATTTGGGTCCTTGGACCCTTAGGGCTTCATAGTGAGGACTAACACTCTGAACGTCAACGAGTCTCAGCTATCTCGACCCCTGCATCCTGCCCCTGTTCTAGGATACCTTACTTACTGTCTGGTAGTAATATGATTTATATACAATATTGCGTACAATCAAAAAGGTCAGAGTATGGAGATCGATCTCTATAAACCCCTATATAGCCCTGGTTTTTACTTTCTACATGTTTTTACCATTTGATTCTCGATTATAATAGTTTCCATCTTATTTTCCATTACCCCTATATATAGCCCCTATGCCTATATCAGCCATATGTTGTTAACCCTATATAATCCCTATAATCCCTATTGGTTCCATTTTCTTTTGCATCCTGAAAAGGATAGACTCCCGCATTCCTCACTTTGGTCCATCAAACCCAAGCCCTCGTGGGCAACTTAAGGGACGTGCAGACATGGTTTAGGGCTTAGGGTTCAGAAGGCTATGCACCATGAGGCATCCCTGTCATGACTGGGGTTTTAAGGCTGAAAGTATGGTTAAACCCTACGTAGACTCCCCAAATACCCATCATGATATGAAAGTTGCCAAGCAGGCTAATTTTTCTGGGTATTTCTATTTGGATGTATTTGAAAAGTCCAGGTAAACCTTCAACCCCACAAAAACCCAATAGTTTCCTGAGCTACCACAGAGCCGTCCGCACGGATGGCGGCGAAAGCTCTATCCGAAGCCGCGATCTTCTTGACGTTTTTCCTTCGTTTTGTAGCGGTGTCGGCTACAGCATTTACCTGTAACCCTGAATACCTACAATTTGGTTAGAGTTACCCCCCCAACTGATAGGTATAACCTATAGAACTGTAGGTACTTGGTAGTTCTTCCAAAATTTGGAGTTTCCCTCAAGAACATAGTTCGTGGGTCAAAGCTTTGGCATGGAACTTCGTGATCTCATATGATTCATAGTCTAAACTCATAGTATCCCCCGTAATAACCCCTACAGTAGTCCCCTAGATAATTCTTGACAGAACCCCCTCTAAGGAGCTTAGACCCATAACCATCATCAATTTCTTCTTCATCCTCATCATGATCACCATCATCACTAGCATCCTGTAGTTAGCCTAGCCCGAGCTAAGCCCCAGGACGCACAATCCCGGATGAAGCTCATAAAGCCCCCACCAAAAACCTTACCTGAAGTACCCACAGATCAGCTAAGCTTCAGAAGCGGCTGAACTGCCTTGCTCCGACCCCCTGCTTTAGAGTCTCCCCAAGTCACTACAGAGCCGTCTTTTCGAAGCGCGGCAAAGGCATAGCTGTTTGCCTTCGAGCACAGGTTCATGCGAGGCGGATGCGAGAAAGGAACCCAAAACAAAAGGTGAGCCACAAGAAGGCCCTAACTGCTCTTGTTGACTTCAATAAAATCTTGAAGATCGATAGTCTTCAAGAGCTCTACAAAAATAATTGGTAGCAACGCATGAGTGCCTAAGTAAGGTGGTTCCTTGCACACCTCCAATGTACGAGCAACGCCGTTCACTTAGCTGAACGAAGGTTGTGACAATCGAGGATTAAGGTTTGAGAGTCCTTGTGAGGCGTAGTACGGAACGACCCTGACTATGAAAGTGCTGCGGTAGATAACCCTCTGTTTCCAAATACATGTTTTTTTGCCGTACAGGCCTAACCATTCTGAGATATACAGAAGCCCACAAGGCGAACACATCCTATAGCAGAAACAGAAGTTGCCCATGTCGCTACCAGGCGCCTAGTGTCCCAGAGCCTTTTCGGATACGATTGCGAGGGGTTTGGGAGGCAGCCGGGGGAAGGCGTGGGTTTCCCGCTTGTGTAAAGCCAAAATCTACGTAGTTTCCAGTTCCTTTCCCACTCCCAAAGGGTCCATGTAGTTCTATGGTAAATACTCGGGCCTTAATGTAGGTATATGGGAACCCCATTGGGCCCGAAGTGTATACCATATACCTACATGGACCCTTTGGGACTGCTCTCAATACTCTACTTGCAATACCACCCCTAAGCCTTATGTCCTGGCCTCAAAGCCATGTGAGCCCTTCGCCTAAGGTTCCAAATACTTCATAATCCTATACTTACGCAAAATCTTGACAACAATTCCTACTACCCAATTAAAGTACATATTTTTACGGCACCTGGACCATTTAGAACCCAAAGCCTGAAACGCCCGCCCGCTTCTTCAACCCAGGGCGTGGTCACCTGGATGTCTTGCACGTCGGTCAGTTGGTCTCGCACGGAGTCACTGTAGGACCCGTACCTAACGCGGTTTAGAGTTTAGGGCATTGGAGCTTGAACTAAAGGAGTTCCAAGTGCATAGTCCCCCTTAGGTAGATAGAACATGGAATTGCCCAAAATCATATATCAGACCCCATTCACACCAAGGGGGACTGCAGAGTTTAGGGATTAAGGTTTCGGAAATTACAGGGTTCAGGGACTCCAGTCGGGTTTTGCGTCCCTTGGGTGGATGCAGGATTTCAGGGCTTAAGGTGTTTAGGGTTTAGGGTGTAGAGTTCAGAGTACCAGGTGGTTCTTGTAGGATGTAAGCTGCCTTCAGTAGAGTTCAAGTCTGCTGGCTCCAGACACCCTAAACCCTTAAACCCTAAACTCGAAACCCCTAAACCCCTAAACCCTAAACCCCGAAACCCTATGCCCCTAAACCCCGAAACCCTATGCCCCTAAACCCCTAAACCCAATTTATCAAGAGTTGTTCCCAACAGCACCAAGGTAGAGCCCGGGCCCGCCATCGGGGCAGTCAGGTCCCCTTAAAGCCAGCGGATCCATGTCTACAGCATTTAGGGTTAAAGGTTTAGGGACCACTTTGGGCCCCACACTCATGTAAATTGCATCTACTTTACGCTGTTTGGAGCGCTAGGGTTGGTGTTCAGCCAAGCTTCTGCATCGTGATACCGACCCTAATTAGAGCCCCTTGGCTCCGGAGCTCAGGTTCACGAAGCTAAAGCATGTAAGGTCTGGGTTTAGGGTAAGCCCTGAACCTGAAGCCCTTCCAACATAAACCCTGAGCTCTAAGCCAATCCCCACGGTAGCCCTCAAGCATTGGGCTGTAAATCATGTGAGGGTCAAGTATCCTAGGTGTTTGAAATTGGGTGGTTGAAATCGTAGTCCCATCTTGGTCCCCCGGTATATGACGTACCCTCATATGATCCATAATCTAAACTCCTCGTATCCCCCTTAATAGCCCCTATGGTACTCCCCTATATAAGCCCCTATATAACCCTCTTCAAGGAGTTTAGACCCTGAACCCTAAATTTATATAATATACCCCTATATAGTTAGGAGTGTCGACTATAGCTCATATGTAGGATAGGCAGAAGCCCCAACCATCCCTTCTGAGTCAAGGCTGAAATAATTGCTTAAGGGTCCCTAGAAGAATTAGGGTTTAGGGTTGCATTCTTTCGATTTCTACAGGGTCCCAAATAATGGGGTTTTAGGGCCCAGATACCATGCACATTGTAGTATCTGGGCCCTAAAACCCAACATGGACCCTTAGGGATTGTTTCGATGTCTGTACTGGGCTCTCCCAACACATGTGAGGTGCGGATGTGCTCAAACGGGATCTCCCGCACGGCCGTCCAAACAAAGAGAGAAAGTGGCCGTGAGACAGGGTTGGCGGCTGGAATGTCAAACAGATGGTGGCCTAGTGTTTACTGTACTCCCCCCAGACCTGTAGTACACTTTATATAATCACCAGTACTTAGGCTACTTAAGCTCTATATCTCTAACCCCTATATTATAATTTCTAAACCCTGAACCGCAAGGGAGCCGAACCAGCCCAGCAGCTGTCTTAACCCCGCCCAAACCCTATAGCCCCTAAGCCCTACATCCCTAATCCCATCCCTAAATGCCTCAGCCGCCATCTTAACCCCACAACCAAACCCTTAAACCCTACATCCCCGGTCCCTAAATCCCTCAGCACAAGGGAGCCGAACAAGCCCAGCCCCCATCTGAACCCCTAAACCCTAAACCCCCAAACTCTAAATCCCTGAATCCCTAAATCCACAAAGGAGCCGAACAAGCCCAGCCGCAATCTTAACCCCCCCCTAACCCCTAAACCCTAGACCCTTCAATCCCTAAGCATCAGGAAACCGAAAAAGCCTAGCCGCCATCTTAACCCCCAAACCCTAACCCCTAAACCCTAAGTCCCTAAGTCCCTAAGCACCAGGGAGCCGAACATTGAGCTCCCGCTAGCCAGGGCTTTTCAAACTAAGGGTGTGTAGCCAAATTTCAGCACCCTGTGAGAAATCACTCGCAGTATATTCTGCAGGGTCAACATCTCCAAATGTTTCAGCTTCCGGGCCATTCCACAGATGGCCGGGTAACTTCCGGCATCAAGATAATAATTTCCCGTGTTTTGGGCGAATACGGGAAATTTACCACCTATCACTCTGCCGCACAAGTTTCTTACGAGAGATTGGAGTTTCCCTACATAGGGGGACCCTAATTTTGACCCCAAAATATTATAATCCTGAGTATGGAGACCCCCAATAGGGTAACCCTAATTTGGGAAACCCCTAGATGGGCCTGTGTGGGACCGATTGGGCCAGGCCCGTTTGGGCCAGGGGGCCTTACGTCCAAGTTTGTTAAGCCGCGTTTAGCAGGCCTTTGAGAACAAGCCCAGCTGCCATCTTAATCAAGAAAAACGAAACCCTAAACCCTTAAATCCACAAGGGAGCCAAACAACAAGCCCAGCCACCATCTGAGTAGTGCTCTGTTTTGGGGATTGAACCAAGTAAGGTCATATTTCTTATAGAAAAACACTTTACCCAAAAGGAGGATATAGTCTTGCTCTATATTGGGTACCCTAGCATCCCTAACCCTAAACCCTAACTGTAGTTACCTTAGACCTATAGTAAAAAAACAATATTTCTAATATTTCCTTAGGGTTATACTATAATGCCCTAAACCCTAAACCCTGAACCCTAAATCCTAAACCCTAAACCTAAACCCTAAATCCAGATCAAACAGAACAAGCCCAGCTACCATCTCAAGCCCCAGGATGTCACGGTGCCATCCGTGCGGATCGCCGCGAACGCTCCTTGCGTGGCCTAGCGCAGGGCGGAGAGGGGCAAGAGAGGTCCATGGCTTGTTTAGGGTTTAGGATTTAGGGTTTAGGGTTTGGGGGTT
Source organism: Symbiodinium pilosum (assembly GCA_905231905.1). Taxonomy (NCBI): domain Eukaryota; class Dinophyceae; order Suessiales; family Symbiodiniaceae; genus Symbiodinium; species Symbiodinium pilosum. Next base: position 40,529 of record CAJNIZ010045387.1, read on the forward strand.
TAGGATGGGTTTTGTGTTTAGGATTCGGGAATTTATAGTTTAGGGTGCAGGGATTTAGGGTGTAGGGCTCAGGGCTTAAGGTTTACGGTTTATGTGTGTAAAACACCAGAGAAAATATACAACAAAGCGAAGATGATGAAAACATAGCTTGGTGGTGTATATTTTACCATAGTTACATATATAGGGATTATGAGGACACGTTATTGGGACGCAGTCAAGTTTTAACATCACTCCTAACTTTCCCTTGCAGAGTTTGGAGTCCTAGCCCTGAACCGTCAGTAAGCCCTAAAATCCCAGACTCCCAAACCCTATCTAAATAGGTTAGGTTTTCAGAGCCCTAAACCCTGAAGCTTCAGGAGTTTGGAGCCAGGACTGGTGGAGATGAGAATATTGGGTTTTCAAGATTGATGGGATTGGGAGGCATCTAGAGTAACCTAGGGGTCCCAATAGCCCAATGCAGGTAACATTTACGTACAGATTTTAGGGCCCAAACCCTAAAGCCTGAACCCTAAATCCCGTATAGGTATTATTTGCATGGTGAAGACATCAACATTTGAGCCAGAGTGAAAACTCCTAGTATCCCCTCAATAACCCTTGTCTGATACTAGTTCCCATTGTAATCCCCAATATATTGCCCTTTTTAAGGAGTTTGTAGACTATAGCTCATGTATGAGGTACAAAGGACGTTTTATGGGCACATCGGCTAGGCCCAGTCGGGCTGTACCATGGAATTCTGATTTGGAGGTTCAGCTTGGTGCTTTGTGGCGTTAGATATGAGTTCAGGGTTTTAGAGTACCATGGGCATCTGGAAAGCCCAGGGGGCCTACGCGATTTAGGGTTCAGGGTTTAGGGGCCTACCTTGACCTGCAGTAAGGTCCATTTCGGCGGTGTGGTATGGCTTTTGAATTTGTTGACTGCCATCCGGAACACGAAAAAAGTTATGTGCTGGAGGATCTGGGGAAGAGTGATTCGACGCAGATGCTTCCACTTCTTTGGGCAGGACCTCCATAACCTTGCACCCTACACTCTAAACTTTCCAAGAGACCTCACACTTCAAACCGGGCAAATGCTGAGGACTTTGAGGTTCACTCACAGCATATAGCAGTAGGGTCAAGGGTGCAACGCATGTAGACACAGTACCAGCTGCAAGTTTACAATACCTCATGCACTCTCGGGATGGTTTAAGGGTTAGGGCTTCGGGTCAAAAACTGTTAGGGTTCAGGGTGTAGGGTTGAGAGATCCAAGTATACAGTTTCCCTTGGGTAGTACACCCCCCAAAAATGGAGAGTCAAATGGAAAAGGAAACGGAGAATGAACAGGAAACTAAGGTCATATTGGGGTTCCGCTCCCTAGCGATCCAAGTCTACAACTAGTTCCCACATCGGGCCCTAAATCCTATGAATGCTACCTACATTGGGCTATCTGGATCCTTAGGGCAGACAGAACAAGTCGGGCTAACGCTTTGGGCTTGGGTTGTGTTGGGTCCAAGATCAACGTTGAAGTGTTGGGCCTTGGTCTTACCCTGCAGGCTGCACCCTAAACTTCTTGGATTTTGCCTACACCCTAAACCCTAAGCGCTACACCCTAACCCCTACACCCTAAACACTATAATCCTTAAGCCCTAAACCAGCCTAGTCATGGCCTGACTGTGTTCAGGCTGAGCCTGGGGTTCAGGGGGTGTGGGGCTCAGTGTTTCAGCAGGATGCTCAACCCTCAAACGACGCGAAAGAAGCATAATATAGGGGCAACATAGGGATTATATAGGGATAATGGAAAAGAAAGTGGAAACTACTATTTAGGGTTTAGGGCAAATAATGTAGACCCATGATTAACAAACCCCCTCCTTTTAAGGGCCTTAATATTAGGACTAGGATCCCTATTATAACCCCTATTAAGGGGAGGGAGTTCATTAATAAGGGGTCTACATTAACTCTAAAAACAACCCAACCTGTAGATCCTAACCCCAAGACCCTGAAGCCTCAAGCCGCATAAACTTGCTATTACTTAGGGTTCTCAGATTTCCTTCATCTCAAAATTTTTAGCTCAAAGAATCCCCCCCGCCCCGCCCTACGCAATGTTAACAAACCCTCACGACCTACAGACACTACAGAAAAAACCAAACCAAACCATCCGTCTCACACCCCCCAAAAAAGCCAGGCCGCACACTCCTTAGGGTTTATAGGGTTTAGGGTTTGGGGGGTTTAGATTAGGGTTTAGATTGGGTCAATCCCCCACCCAGTAATGGGTACCACAAGGGACTATTGCAGGTATCTTCTGGCCTTATGAATTCCACATTTAGGAGCTATTCCTGTAGGGGGATGGATCCCTAAACCCTAAACCCTAAACCCTTTGTCATGAGGGCAGGGCCTGAATTCGGGAGACGTTGACCAGCTCCGTCTTGTCAACTTTTCCTCAGGGTGGTACTTCCCTAGTTTACACCCCAAGATCGAAGGATTCCCAAAACAACACCCCTACCTCTTGGAAATCCTCATGTTAAAGCCGAGTGTATCCTGAATCCGAAACCTTGAGAAATGGAGGGAACGTGGGATCTTAGGGGCTAAAGGTTTAGGGTTTAATAAAAATCTCTTGTTGTAGGAGCCTAGGCGCCCGAAGAAGTGCAAGGTGTCCTACCCACAGCTGAGAAGAGTTCCCTAAACCCTAGATCCTAGGCCGTGACAAGGGCTACTGAGGTAGGATTCAGCCTTTATGGCTATGTGTCCTAAACCCTAAACCGCCATAGACTAGCTACCCCATGCAATGCTATACGTAATGCTCACAGTTCTCCTTCATATGGCATTGCCCTCCCCAAACTAACATTGAGCTTTCAGGATCTAGAGGGAGCCCATACTGGCCCACTTGAAAGGATTCTAGCGCTATGTAAACAGAGTTGTTCTGAAGTGGATAGAGGGCATCACTTGGTTATTGCTTGGGCTGGTTCCTACCTAGGCTTGGGAGGCTGTTTTGTTCGCTCATACAGCAACCGAAAGATCAGTAGATACCAGTGAGCTGACTCACACCAAACACGGGCCCTAGGAATCAACATAGGGCCCAATGTAAGCAGTAATATTGGAGCCCGAGTAGTGTGCGGGGGACACCCCCCCAGACCAAAAATAGGTTAGCCTACAGAATAGAAAGCGAATTGGGGGTCTTTGGGAACCTGTGGGTCATATTAAAACCAATACGACAAGAGGGATCCTTCGGCTTCTATGGAATTCAAAAGGACTTGCTCAGTTTAGCTTTCGAGAGAATAGGAAATCTTTCCCTAGAATTTTTCCGCCAGAAAAAACTTTACTTCATAGCCGTTACCTACCATATCGAGCAGAGAGTCCACAATGATTTTCAAAAAGCTTTACTTTATTGAGGACCCCTGCATTAGTCGGGATTCAACATTACTCATAATATACTTGGATCCCCAAGGGAAGCCAAAGGCTGCAGGTACGAGAAGTACCTCAGCCCTAACTAAACCCAAAAAGCTACGGGCACTATCTGCAAAGATACCCAAGTTCTCAGCATGCTGAAACTTTGGGAACTTTCACCTCAAACCCCCAAACCAAAGGCAAAGCACTGAACTGTAAACCCGGCATGACATAGGATCTGCTTCTAAGGCCGCGGGTGAGCCAGTGAAGTTCAGTGAAGCCTACGAAATTGAAAAAACACATGTTGCTACTAAGGCGGTACATATGCATATACATGTATATATATATGTATAATATGTATCCTCTGAAGTACAGCCTACATGTTCCAAACTATGTGCCAAAAAGACGGCGCGCAAAATTCACAAGAATCCTAGACAAGTTTCATGAGGCCTAGACAACCTAGAGTTGCACCCTCAAACAGATAGTCCCCCTTGCCCCTTAGTAGATAGAACATTGGTATCGTCCCCCTTAAGTAGATATGGGGTTTAGGGTTTAGGGATTAGGCTGTATACGGTTTAGGTCTAATCGCCCTGACTTAGATGGAATATGGGGTATATGGGGATCTTATCCTGATATTGGTCGATTCCATAATCTATCTGCTTAAAGAGGGCTGTAGACCCTGAACCTGAACACAAGCTCCCCATACGATTTACCTATCAACCCAATTACCTACAGCTTAGTAGTCGTTACCCTTCGATTTGTAGGTCTAAGGCATACAGCTGTGGGTGCTTGGGGTTATTACATAATTCCTATAACCCCTTAAATATTCACTTGTCCAGGTCAAGGTCCATGTTCTTCTCCATTTGATTCTCCTTTGTGGGGGTGACATCCTTACACCCTGGGATTATGGAGGAAGGATACTCCCTATTCGATACTAACAACCCTAAACCCCTAAACCCTTACCCCCTAAACTCTTAACACCTTAACCCCTAGACCCTATTTAGTGTTTAGGGAGAGCTTCTGGTTCCACTGCCCCAGGTAACCACGGTCCCATCCTTCCTTAGCACAGCAAAGCTGCCTTGACCTCAGCTGAGCATGCCCAGATGAGTAGCGCTTTTTTGGTGGTT
>CAJNIZ010045388.1:0-15248 GCA_905231905.1 Symbiodinium pilosum
CGCCTTTTGGATCCAAAGATCAAGGCAGTCATGGGAATACATACTGTCCCTAGAGCACGCCTCCATAATAATCCCAGTTTCCATTTCATTTTCCATTTTCTTTTCCATTTGATTCTCCATTATAGTAATTTCCATTTTCTTTTCCATTATCCCTATATAACCCCTATATACTCTTACACATAGTATCAGTTGGATCCTCTGGCATTGGGGCAAAGCAGGGCCGCCTTCGTCGGGCCATATGCCTTGCCAGCCGGAAGTTGAAGGGGTTCAGGGTTTAGGGGTTTAGGGTTTTATGGGTTTAGGGCTTATAGGGTTTAGGGTCTGTAGGGTTTAGGGCTTAGGAGCTTAGAGCTCGGGGTGTAAGGCTTCGGGGTTTAGGGTTTAGAGCTTTGGGGTTTAGAGTTTGGTTTTATGGTTTAGGGTCGGGTTTAGGGTTTAGGGGTTTAGGACGAGCTTAGGTGGTTATGGGTGTCTTGCTGCGCGGCTTTAGGGTTTAGGGGTCTAGGGTTTTAGGATTCCAGGGCTTAAGGGTTTCGGGATGATTTAGGGTTTAGGGCTTAGGGTTTGTCGTGATATAACGCTGAGGCAGATGTAGTCATGCCACGAAGTCGCTCCGAGCGTGTCGTGCTGTGCGACATGCAGCTGTGGCCTGACTGCAGCTGGCCATCTAACACATTCACTCACCCCATGGCGTCCCAGGCGGCCAAACCACAAACCTATTCCTATTCGGGCTTAGGACCTAAACTCAAGTAGGTCCATCCTGGTCAACAACACAACCTCGTTCTACATCCAAGCTTCCTGCTTAGCCTGGGGAACCAGGCTTGAAAAGCAGCTGTTGGAAACCTCTTCGGACCCTTCCTGGCCCTGAGAGGCCTTGCAGTGGGAGGCCTTGGTCTCCAGCCCTGAGAGGCCTGGAGACCCCTGCAGGCGCGAAAATAATCCTGGGTGGTTCCCCATGCCGGGTGGGGATTAACCCAAGGTAAAGCGTATAAACGCTGAACCTTGAACTGGGCAGCGACCCACAACAGTAGAACTTGCGGCATGTTGCTTCAACAGGAGGTAGCCAAGAGAACCCTAAGCCCCTAAATCCTAAAATCTTAACCCCAAAGTCTAAACTCAACATCCTACCATCCCGAGCATGCAAAAGAAACCCAATGCCTAAAGCCTACAACCTCATTCCACCCCCGCCAAAGCCCCCAAACAGCTATCTCTACAACCTAAAAACCCAGCCCCCTAGACCTCCAAGAACACAAGAAGTACCAGCCCTGTAGACTCGGCCCGCAACCCTGTGGCCCGAATCTCCTGTGGCCCGAATCTGAACCTCCCGCCCCCCATCCCAAACAAAAACACAACACAAACACCCTGGGCCCTAAACCTTCAATTGGTCTATCACCCAACAACAGCCACCACAAGGGACAGTGGCAATTACAGTAGGATCCCACTACCTTAATAATTTCTAGTGTAGCGCTATTGACTACTCGTGGGTGGCGGCCTAACCTACTATATCCCTATCACCAAATATATCCTAATCCCTGTCCTATAAACCACGATATAATCCCAGCTTCCATGTCATGTCCAGTTGCTTTTCCATTCTTGGGATAATATCCCTATCTTCTAAACCCTGAAACCCTAAATCCCAATCCCAGGCATCCTCTCTATGAATAACTATTCTCCTTCCATATCCCTGTGTAACTCTATACAGCTCCTACATAATGCCACGAGAACCCCGCCCGGAACCCTAAAACTTAAAACCTTGAACCCTACAACCCTAAACCCTAAAACCCTCAAACCAAAAAAGCCTGAAACCCCAACCCCCCCGGAACCCTAAACCCTACACGCTATATACCCCAATATACTATAGCAGTTTCCATTTCTTTTCCATTATCTCAATATTATAACCCCTTTCGCCTAAACCCTAGATCCTAAACCCTAAAAGCTAGAACCCTAGATCCTAGAACCCTAGACCCTAAATCCTAAACCCTAGATCCTAAACCCTACATCATAAAACCTAAACCCTCAATCCTAAACCCTAACCCTAAATCCTAAACCCTAAATCCTAGACCCTAAGCCCTAAATCCTTAATAACCACCGGAACCCTGCCTCAGCAAAGCCAACGCAGCTTCCCAGGCTCCGGCATCGCCGCTGGCGCTCAGCGCAGCGGCAAAGGACGCTGCCGACGGCTCGGGGGAGGCCTTGGCTTCACAAAGGGCTACCCCTTTTGTAAAGGGGATCTATAGGGGTATATAAGGGTGTATAGGGGTATATATAGGGTTTAGGGTTTTAGGGTTTGAGGGCGTTGGGGTTTAGGGGCTTTGGGGTTTGAGGATTTAAGCGTTTAGGGTTTTAGAGTTTTAGGGCTTTAGGGTGTAGATTTGAGGGTTGTAGGGTTTTATAGTTTAGGTCCATATTATAGGTACGCCAGTAGGCTTGTATAAACAAACGTGTACAAAATCTGTGTGCACATGTTGTCTGGGGAGGTATAGCGAAGGCCTAGAACTTTACAATGATGGAGGAGCAAATGGAAACACGACGGACAATGCATGCGTTTGTAGGAAGGCTTCGGGGTGGTCATTGTACCAGTGTAGGGATATACATAAGATGTATACCACTATATCTATATATGACAGAAAGATATGTGGAGAGCTATGGCTTTTATAGAATTTGTAATGTGTAGGGTAGGGCATCCGGGGAGCCAATACCACTTCACCTCACATCATATAACGGATCATTATGCATGGCATATTCCAGAATTGAGAGATGTTGGGCTGTCCGTATATTTTGCAAACATACAAGCGTTTGGTATAGTAAGTTTCATTTTTGCATATGAGCCATAGTCTCAACTCCTAGTATCCCCAGTACTAATCCCAAAAGAGGTCCCCTATAGCCCCCCTCTAAGGAGTTTAGACTATAGCCCATATATGCCCATATGTTACGTATGTGTGGTCTGCTGTTACTTGCTTCTTTGCTTCCAAGGCTAGAAAGGCATAGTCGAAGAGCTGTCGAACAAAAGATACACGTTTGGTAAGATCATACACACATACCTACATACGTACAGACATGCATAAATACATCCTTGAAAACTAACTACTTACCACATGCTTCATAGATTCAATCTTGCAGCGTTTCAATTCCCTGGTGGTGAAAGCACAGATTACCAGATCACAGTGGCAAACTTGATGTTTGCTTTATTATATGGGTTGAAGCCACGTCTGGGAACGGTCATTTCGGGGGCTTCAATAAACATATTGACATGGACTATGGCCCGGTTCGTGGGATGGCGAAGGAAACCTCAGGCTTCAGCACCCAAAACATGTTTTAAGATCTAACTGCATGGCTATCATAGAACAACCTCTAAACCCTGCCGACTCCCAGTAGAGTTCAGTATCAAGACATGGGCAGTGCATCAGTGACATTGGGTCTACTTAGACGTGATGAAATCTGACCCACTTTTTTGGAGGCCCTGCCAAGTTGCCGCCAAAATCGACAAAGCGCCGTCCTTGATCGTCGTGCGTGAGACTTGCAAAACCCGATGGGCTTTCTCATGATGGAGCTTGACATCTAGGTCCTTTCTCCCTGTCTTTGGCAGCTCGGTAATAATGACAATCAGACAGCTGCATTGGCCATAGCGGCTGTCACTAACCTGAAAGTCATGTCACTCCCTAAAGTCTAAATAGTAGTTTCCATTTTCTTTTCCATTATCCCCATATATCTCTAACCCATCCCCTATATACCACCCCTATTGTTTTCTTTTGTCCCTCCCCTGTCAAGAGACTCTTGGCATGCAGGCCACGGCAATGCCTGTGCTGTTTCCGGCGGCGCGTGTAAGCAATTCCGGCAGTATCCAAAACGTCGAAGAATTTAAAGAATACAAGAATATGGGGTTCCTCCTTGCGGTCCACTTAAGAACCATCTGAGCAGAGGCCCATATGTACATGTGGACTCTGACTTCAAAGTGAAAGTCCTTCATGATGCAAGTGATGCAGGTCCCTATGCAAGCTCCAACACAGGTAGGGATAGCATGAGGGTAGGTCACCTCAACTTTTAAGCCTTATTTCCATGTCATTGTCCGTTGTCTTTCCATTCGATTTTCCATGGTTTGGATAATACTCCCGTACCCCCCATATAATCCCTGTGTATGATAGTGTCCATTCCCTTTTCCCGCCTCTTCTCTTTTTGAGTTCCATTGTTTGGGGTAATATTCCTTGAGCCTGGAAGCTACGTGTATGCCAGGGGTGATATCCCCAAACTCAAAACCCTAAACCCAAATATTACATGATCTATGGCCCCTGTTGAACCACAATCGCCATGTCATTCACCCTTCGATTCTCCATCGTAACCTTAAATCCAACAGCCATACATGCTAAACCCTAAACCCAAACCCTAGACCCTAAACCCTGAATAGTTGCTTCCATTTTATTTTTGGGGATATAACCCCTCTACAACACCAAATATACCCTTTTTTGAACCCAGGCTCGTGATGTTAGCTGGCTCAACAGGACTCCACTATACAAGCCCTGCAAATTGACGTCCGTGCTCAAATATATAATCCCTAAACACTAATCCCTAACCCCTAAACCCTAAACACGCAGACCCAGCTTCCCAAACAGCCGCCCTCGCGCAGGCGTTCAACAAGGCATTGCTGGCAAAGTCGTTCGGGGCAACCTACACGTAGCGGCTTCGCAAAAAGGGGGACCTATATGGACGACATGGATCCCTGGGGATTACAGAGAGATACATGGGGATCCCTACTAAGGAGTGTGTAGTGTTGGGGTTATGTTGGGAAATACGCAGGTTTACCTTTTTGCAACAGGTGTCAGATCCACCCAGGTTTACCTAAACCCTGAACCGGCATACGGGTTTGACACCTGGCTTGGGTCAGCGCAAGGTCCAGGACTGGAAGCGGACCAAAGTTACACAGGGCAGTTGACGCCGAGGCAATACGGTTTATGGTGTAGGGTCCCCCCTTCTGAGTCTACATCGGCAGCAGCGGGAGGCCCAAAAGTAGCTGCTGCAGGTGGAACCTTACCTTCTGAATTTGGGCATAACTGTTGTAGAGACTGCCACTACCGCACACCCTTTGCCCCATCATCATCCAACAAACTCCCATCAACAAACCGGGGCAGCATAATTTCAGTTGGATGGTTCTTTGGAATTGGCTTTGTATTCTGCCGGTCCCCAAGGTAGGCCATGAAAAAAGGGCACCTCAATATGAACTATAGTCTACAGTCTAAACTCCCAGTATCCCGCTTAATCAGCCCTATAATACTCCGCTATGTAAGCCCCCATATAACCCCCTTTAAGGAGTTTAGACTATAGCTCATACTATTGAGAAAGCGCCGCATATCCCAGCCTGGCTTTGGGTCATGCCCTCAAACAGTGCAAGTGCTCCTTGCCACCTGCAGGAGGCCACAAAGTCTTGTCAGAAACTCCTGTTGCCCAGGACCCTCCTTGTACCCTTAATTGGGGAACCCTAAACCCTAAACCCTAAACCCTAAACCGCGTGGCCCTAATAGAAGGTAGGAGGAGGGTCTAGGGCCTTGGACTAACTAAAGCTGGACCCCAAAAGTATGTAAAATAATGGCCTTTAGGGCTGTTATTATGGGTTTAGGGCTATTATTTTACATACTTTTGGGGTTTAGGTAAAGCTGGACATATTCTTGACTTCGGGGGTGGGGGGGCCGCTGGCGGGGTTGCTGTGTTGCCCAGGGGCTCAATGCTTTCTAAATCGAAGCCTGCAAGTCTCGTTGCCCCTTTCCTGCTGTAGCCTGCAGTCCCCAGAAAACAAGACCTTGTCATATAACCCTACTATAACCCCTATATAACCCGTTATGATTAGTTTCCATGTTATTTTCCATGATTCCGATATAACCCCAATATGTAATTCTTTTCGTTCTCTGCTCCTTGGGTCGGCACGCTGCCTGACCCATCTCTAAGGCTTCTTGGATCGTAGTTGCTGTGCATCTTAGCGTCTAAGCTCAGAATCTTACAGCTTCATGTAATATAGGCCTAATATCTAGGCACGACAGCACCTGTCCTCCAAGCACGGCAAATACTTACACAACTTCAGCGAATGCGTGCAAGGGGTCAAGGATTTGCTTGGTTGGAGGGCTCTTTAAGTCAAACAAAGCCAAAACACGCCTAGAACCTAGACCTGGAATCAGTAGGCCTCAAAACAGGACCACGGCATCTCAAAACCCCTCCAAATATATGGTTGCATGGGGCTTCCATTTTGAGCTCAGATGCCAGGGTTTCACAACCGCACCATTTGGTAGTTTCCCTACCGGAAGATCCCAACACAGACCCCCAATACTATAGTCCTTATTATGCGGACCCCAAAAAGGTACCCCATATTTAGGGAAAACCACATTTCTCTTGAACATAACTGCGCAAACTTGCAGCATCCTCATAGCTTGGAGGTTGAAAATCACAATGCCAAGACAAGACTGACTAATACTGATAAAAGCGATTACCCATTCTGATACCGATCACGCTCGTACTCGTACTCGTACTCGTACTCGTACTACTACTACTACTACTACTACTACTACTACTAGTACTACTAGTACTGCTAGGAGGCTGGGTTTCGGCTGTGCGGGCATGCGGCTGCGCGCCACGTGCACAGGCATCAATGGCTGAGGTGCAGGTGATGATATCCGCCTGCAAAACGGGCGTGCTCCCCAGGATAGTCAAGCAGTTCAGTCAACAAACACAAGCTCTCGAGTTCGCTTTACTAGGCTGGTTGTGCATGGGAGCGCAATTCTTTTTTGGATGCATCTGGGCTGCTACCAATACACCAGCCCAGCGCCAAATGGAGCGAGTGCTGTGGAGCTTGTCAAGGATTTTAGCCTCTCCTCGTAGCGAATGACAATTACAAGAGTCCAGTATTCCTAGTGAGGAGGGACGCCTCCTGTCGAATTTAGTTAGAAGTACCTTAACATCCCTACCTGCTTGCCCCTCTGCTACATTCTAATCCTTAACTCAACTGTCCTTAGGATGTGCATTCTCAGGGTTGATTACGGTCTCTGACGCGTTATTCAAAAAGCCGAGGGAATGTAGAACTGCGGGGGGTTTGACAAGTTTGGGAGACCTGAGAGACGCGGGATATATGGAAATCACAAAGGGTGTGTCTGGTAGTCCCCACCGGGCTCTTGTTGAATCAAGTGATTGCACTTACGCCGCATCTTTTAAATCATGTCCCCTCTCCACCTTCAATTCAGTCAAGATTCCTCCCGCAAAGGCGATTAAGACAAAACATTGAATCCTAAATGTGCTAGAAGCGGCAAACCCCTTTCGGCACCCCCGAAACTCAAAGCCTCTAAGCCCCAAACCGAAACCAAAAACAACCGAAGCCAAAGCCTCAAAATCTCAAGCCGCGGCAGCGTGTCCCAACCCCCAAATCGACCCTACATTCTCTATAACCACCCCGGTTTCCACTTGATGTTCCATTTCCTAATAACCACGAGCAAAAAACACTCCAAGAGCCACGCCCTACCTCGATCTCGCTGCCCAGCATCTCCGCCAGGAGTTCCCTTGCAGTCTTGGGACTCACTAACCCTAAGGGTCCAAGTACCCACTAATTAGGTACTTGGTTTTTCGGCAATAGTGATTTTTTAGCACAGATTTGGGGTAAGTATATGATTATTGGGTACTTGGACCCTTAGGGTAAGCCCTAAACCCTACATATCCCCAAATATCCCGACAGATATAATCCCCTTTACAGGTACCCCTACCTAAGCTCAGGGTTTAGTGCCCTGGCTCGGGAAGCTAGGGGGATACCTGGTAGTTAGTACTAAGTAGGACCCAAGTGTATGATGGGGCTCTTGCTTGCGGTGTAACCACATCTACAATCTTTACCTCAAACTCGCTCACAGCACTCACCGTGAAACCTTCTACAAGACGAGAAGTTTCACAAAATAGGCGGACCCCAATATAGACCCCCAAATAGCACACTTCTTAGTATTGGGCCTAAAATGATACCCCCAAATTTGGGAAACCCTAATCCCTACATATCCCTATTTAATCCCCATATAACACCTTTCAAGGAACCGCTTAATCCCCCCTACAGGTCTAAAACACCATTCTGATCCAGCCGAGGCACACCGCTTCCTCCCAGCAGGCAGCCTTGCCGAAAGCGCTGATGGCCGCATTGAAGGTGAAAGCATTGCCTTACCACTATGGGCTAGTAGACATTAAGGGTATCTTAATCTCCCCTTAATAGGGTCCTAATAGGGAATTTTAGGGTCTAATAGCTCATAATGGTACTCTAGGGCTCCCAATTACCAAAATAATGGTGAATCAACTGGAAAAGAAAATTGAAAATGACATGGAGACTAGGGAATATGTAGGGGGTTGAGGGTCTGGTGGCCTAGCTAGAGCTCCCAGTTACCTACGCAGTAAGTTACTTGGCTATGTAAAGCTAGAAAGCCTTTGAGCGGACCAGACCGTGACAGCTAAACAGCCTTCGAGCGGACCAGACCGTGACAGCTAGAAAGCCTTTGAGCGGACCAGACCATGACAGCTAAAAAGCCTTCAAGCGGACCAGACCGTGACAGCTAAACAGCCTTCAAGCGGACCAGACCGTGACAGCTAAAAAGCCTTCAAGCGGACCAGACCGTGACAGCTAAACAGCCTTCAAGCGGACCAGACCGTGACAGCTAAACAGCCTTCGAGCGGACCAGACCGTGACAGCTAGAAAGCCTTCGAGCGGACCAGACCGTGACAGCTCAAAAACGTTCGAGCAAAACAGACCGTGACAGCTAGAAAGCCTTTGAGCACACCAGACTGTCACAGCTAAACCACCGGACCGAGACAGCTTTTATTTTTCGAGCGGAACAGACCGTGAGAGCTAGAAAGCCTTTGAGCGGACCAGACCGTGCAGCTAAACAGCCTCCAAGCGGACCAGACCGTGACAGCTAAACAGAGCTAGAAAGCCTTTGAGCGGACCAGACCGTGACAGCTAAACAGCCTTCGAGCAGACCGGACCGTGACAGCTAGAAAGCCCTCGAGCGGACCAGGCCGTGACAGCTGCACCGCATTCGGGCGGACCAGTCAAGTTCTACTTAGTCTGTGAATTTTGCACACAACATGCAGATTTCGCAGGCCTGCTCGACTTTTATTCAGTACGTAACGTGCGCGCACAATGGGCAGACAATTGCGTGATCGGCTCGAGTTCCATTCAGTTTGTAAATTGTGCACACAATGGGCAGACAGGTGCGTGACCCGCTCAAGCTCTACTCAGTGTATAAACTGTGCACATAATAAGCAGACAATTGCGCAGTCCACTCAAGTTTTATTGAGTATGCGAACTGTGCACAATGGGCGGGCAATTGCGTAATCCTGTCAAGCTCTATTCAGTATGCGACTATAGGGTATATAGGACCTAGAACCCATAATTTAGGTGACTGGGTGCCCTACGGTTACTTTAGAGGTTGCACGTCTAGGGTCAGGATGTATGCATGTACACATGCAGGGCTTTACGAAGGGAAGGCCCCCGAATGGATTGTCTTACGTGAGAACTGCTAGTTTAAGAGATCAAGCAATACAGTGATGGTGGAAGCTGGTAAAAGGACTGTGGTGGAAGCTGGTCGAGGGATTGGTCGAGCAAGGCAAACCCCTTCAGTGTATGATGTTTGTGTTTTACTACTTGCTTGGTGGTGCTCTATGCTCGCACCTCTGCTCAGTAGTTACTATGATTCATACCAGCACTCGACACCTTGACACGTACAATGCAGGCGGTACATACCATACGTCCCTTCATTACGGTGTACGCTCTCTGGAAGTAGACCGCAGCTCAAGAGCCTCAAACTGCTTCTGTGCCAAGAAAAGCGACGTTGTATCTGGTATGCCACCATATTGTGCAGCAGAACAACAACCTCAGTCACTTGTTCTTTTGCGGGTTTTCACTGTTGATCCTGCTAGTACTATAGTCCCCCTTAAGTAGATGAATATGGGGTATATGGGGATCTTATTGTAATATACCCAAAGCCATATTCTATCTACTTAAAGGGACTATACTTTCGAAGCTTGTGGTGTTGGTGTTAGTTGTTGCGAGCCCTCTGAGAATCTGCAAGCGAAATTGCTACAAAATTCCACAGCGGCCATGGAAATCACACTTCCGTAGGTCTTGCAAGCTCAACAGTGATTCAGGAGCCAAGTCATTCCTCCGAAGACAAAGCCCAGGTACCTAGGAATAGTTGATTTTGAAACAGATTCCAATTGTTGTTGCTAGATGTATTGGTGATGTTGATGTTATGCGTATCATAATTCTCATTGACTATGGGCATTGTCATTCGTGTTTGTTTGCCACTGTTCCAGCTTAGGCTTTCCCGTTCGCTTGGGTACCTCGTTTTGGTGGCTACACAGCAGTCAACGTTAAATGCAAGCTAAAAGGCACCCAAAGGGCAGGACCTACTTCGCTGTTCAGTATACGTGAGGCTCAGAGTAACAGTACCTACGGCCAAAATTGTACCTAGACACCTTCCCGAAACCCTAAACCCTAAACCCTAAACCCTAAATCCTAAACCCATGGACGCCTGAGCTCTTGGTCCCGTTCTGGGCAGGGCGACCCCAATTTAGACTTCCGCATGCTAGTACTCATCCTCTGATCGGCACAACGAGAACCACTAATTTCTGGAAACTCCATTAGATTCAGGGCGCATCATGCTGGGAACCCGAGAAACAGGGGTTCCTATGGAGTAGGGGCTCAGTTACCTACATTTTGATGGACCCTAATTAGTAGGCATGAACGAACCATAACCTGTAGCTAATTGGGGTTAGCGTGTAGTTGTTAGAAACAATAGCCCTAAACCCTAAACAGTTGTTTGCATTTTCCTTTTCTTATCCCTACTTATTCTGGGAAACCCCAAAAGGGACCCTAAGAAAATCCTAGGCACTGCTTCCCACGCCGCTGGCTTTTCCAGGGCGCTGATGGCAGAGCCTGAAAGGCTTAGGCCCTAAACCCTAAACCGTAAACCCTAGGCTGAGGTTTTAGGGGTTGAGGCCTTGAGGTTTCTTGATGGGGGTCAGTGGGGAACAGATTATATAGTGGCTATATTCCCCTATCCCCACTAACCACCCGTTTTTGGGTGTAAGCTTTAGGTGTGAGTCTGCTTGTCCCTGAATTGTTGAGCAGCCTTTGGGGTGTGGGTTTTGGAGTTTAGGGTGCAGATTTCGCAGACTGGGGCTTATGTATTGAGACTTTGGGCTCTTTGAGGTTTTACGGTGTCGGCTTGAGCATCTAGGGTGCAGGTTTGAGGGTTATGGGTTTAAGCTTTAGTCCCTGTCAGATTGAGGAAATAGTCCCCCCATTGCGATGGCAACGTATTCGGAAAAGCTTTTATTAGGCTGGCAGAGAGGGCGTTCTGGTGCTACTGTTACTTTACGTGATTACCGTCACCAGGCTATGAACATGAGTAGTGCTTTTGCTGCTAGCCTGAAGATTTGAGCTATAGTCCAAATTCCGAGTATCCCCCCTAATAGGCCCTATACTAGTCCTTCATGTGATCCCCTATACAACCCCCCTTTATGGAGTTTAGACTATGGCTCATTTGGGGTTTGTACTTGAATCTGCAGGCTTTGAGCTAGGGGTTTGCAGGACTTGGTGCTAGGCCTTTTGGGCACGCTTGCCTGAACCCGTTGTCCTTAGACCTATAGGCAAGATGTTGCTTGCAAAAATTCCTTAGGGTTATACTATAACATGAATACTAAATGTATAGTTCCGTAGGGTTATACTATAACAGAAATGAAAAGAAATTCCAAAGAAGTTCCGGTATTCTGACCATTATTCCGAACCTTTGCAAGTATTTCTATTGTTGGAGAGACAGCCGATTCAGATTTGCCAGCACTACCAGGTTGGGAAACCTGCAAAATGGGGTTAAGGGTTTCGGGTGCCGAGTGGTCAGCCAAGCAACTGTACGTGATGGTGTTGGCCTGGATCCTAAGTTGACAGAGACGACCCTCCAAAGCATTTCAGAACGACTGACGCGAAATTGCCAAGCCTGCGCACACAAAGGGGCACAAGCGGCTAGGCCTGGAAATCTTATGAATCAAGCATCGCAAACCCTAAAACCTACATCAATAGCTCCCCAACCCTAAAATCAGGGTCATCACGGCTAGTTAACGTGCTGACTATCACGCCCTAAGCTCCAAAAGCCCGCTCCTGTGACATTGCATACCGCACATCAAACGCAGGTTTCACCTTTGCAGCGAACTCCTTAGGGATCCAAATAGCCCAGTGTGTGTAATAGCTCCAGGCTTTAGGGCCCCATGTAGGTATTGGTTGCGTACTTGGATCCCTAGGCTAGGGATTGTTGATGTGATGACCCCAGGGAAGCGCATGCGAAAATTAGTCAGTAGGTACAAATTAATTCGCAACCATGCTCCCTTCATGCGCTTCACCACGGACATAAAGAGATAAAGCGAAGAGGTGCACTATTACATTACCCATCATCGGGCCTAAGAAAGATACTTCGAGGACATGGCTGTCCAGACTATCATGTCTTGTTTGAGAGAGCTCAGAGTTTGACTACGCATAGGACGAGAGGAACCTATATCAGCGACAACCATGACACAAGTGGGGACTCCCAAAAAAAAACTTTCATTTTACAAAGTATTTGTGGTACCTCCTTGCTTCAGGGACAACAGTCTGGTGCAAATCACGCACGACCCCTGTTTATCATGCTGGCCAACCCAGTAAGGTGTTTTCAGGGATGACACGGTATCCGCTGAGGGATTACGTAAGGGGCAGCGAGAAGCTCACATAGCCCCAGATAAGACCAGTTGAGACATTGTAGATTGTCGAAACTCTTGTGTTTGCCTGGGTTGCTATCATTTTTTCTCCATGTAAAATGGAAAAGGGCACGGAACACAAAACTAGGGATAGCTATACAGGAATACATAACATACCCCATGCAGGGACCAAGATTTTGAACCTCCTCCCCAGCACACTCCCCACCAACCCTAAACCCTAAACCCTAAACACCATAAAGCTCCAAGAGTCTTTGCCAAATACATCTCGTGCAAGATGTGCATTGCGCTTGGCCAGGCGCCAGCTTTGCCGCAGGCGCTAACCGCCGTACCTTGAGAGCCACGCTCCACCACGTGGTTTAGGGTTTAGGGTCCAGGGTTTAGGGTTTGGGGTTGTATGGTTTAGGGTTTAGGGTCCAGGGTTCAGGGTTTTATGTTCTAGGGTACAGGGTTTAGGGTTGATCCTTTTTTGGGGTCCCAATGTTACACAGGCAACTCTTCGGGATGATGATGAAAAAGAACATGGAAACTACTGTTTAGGGTTTAGGAATATTACCCGGCTGGCGAATGACATGGGAAAGAACATGGAAGACGAAATGGAAACTAGGTTATCTATAGATCTATAGGCTATGGGTGACATATAGGATATCCCTCATAATGGAGAATCAACTGAAAAACAGGGTTCATGGGGGGATATAGTGTTCGGGGTCCAAGTTGGTTCGTTCTTGGGAGGAAATGAAGGTGTAGCAACGAAATAGGCATGCCTATATCAGAAGTTGTATAGCTGCATATGTCGGTCACTGTAGGCATCCATGCCTGCAGCACCTACTAAGACCCAATAGGCTCATCTGATCCTTTTGACGCTAGACGGCAGCATTTTGGCGGAAAGGCGACCCCAACTCTGCTGAAAGCTTGGCGAGAGCTTATGGTCAGTCACCCGTCCTTTTGGTTTGCAACAGGAGCCACACCCCAAAAAGAATGAGAACTAACGGGCGGTTTGATAAGGGAATATAATCCGGATATAACCCCTACATTCTCCACTAAGCCCCCAGTCACCTGTTTTGTGAGCCCATGCGTCGTCTCGTCTTTGCGAGGACGGGCAGCAGATATTTCCCCATAATATTCATTAATATTCCATTATGCCCTACAAACAACCAGTAAGTCAATGTTGCAACAGCCTTGCAGACAATGGGCTTTGCGACAGTGCACACTTGTGCTCAACATGCTCCACAACCTCTGAGGAACCCTGATTTTTAAAACCAGATTCCTAAAAAATAGACGCTTTTCGAATGATGCTTAACAACTTCGAGGATAAATTTCTATCTGTGTAGACTTCCATGCTCAAACATGCATATTTGCATCCTATGATGTTTCCTTAGAGCGCCAACTGCACCAATCATTGCCTGGCTGCTGCAGTAGACCGTGTCGGGCAGAATCTTGACTCTCTGCATGGTGTCCAGAAGTGCCAGAACCACCGTCCATGCTCCTGCCCAATCTCACCCCAAAGACTCCCGAGATCTAAGGGGTACCTCCTAAAAAGCGGGGATATACTGGTTATATAGGGGTTATATACGGTTTGGGGCTTAGGATGTCCTAGCCTTTCATGAAATATGTAAAAATTCCAGCTTCAATCTTATGTTATCTTCGACTGCCCATCTGATTCTCATTATGGCACCTGCCCACAGAGCGAGCAGTAAGCGACGCCCTACATCCAAAATCTCATACCTGGGCGCACCTATATACTGTACCCCACCTACCACCATGATGAGTGCCGCTCCTGTTGTCGAGGCCTGCCCTTACCCACAGCGACAGCTGTGAAAATTCCTCCTGATCCTCCTCGTCATCCTCTCCTGTTGCCTTCTTGTTGCGCAAGTCCTTTTGCATTTCTTACTGAGAGAAGTTACTGCTCCTTTTGCGGCAAATGTACTGTTGTCACGCTTTTTTCGCAGCTGGTATGATTAAGTCGCGTGGGGTAAGTGTGCAGGGACTATAATGCACGGCAGAAAAAGCCAAGAAGTCCAGTGAGAAATCCTCCTTGATCCATAAAGAAAAATTCAAAATGTAGTGTCCCGAAGGAGCTCTGGATAGGGCACAAGAGCGGATTTCGAGGGGTCCCGGGTAATCCTTGTAACCCCTATACAATGAAACATGCCCAACAAGATAACCGAAGGGTACTGAGGGGGGGGGAGCCATTGATAACTACTTGCAGGGGGCGATATTCGGAGTCGGGATTATATAGGGCAGGGCTTGAGAAACTGACAAATTCATAGAGTACAGAGCATACTGCACTAGGGCCTGAACCCCAAGTCGTGTTAGGGCTTGACTAGAGGTTCAATAACTCCCCCACCTCTTCTGGCACAGGCTGCCGCCACGGAGCCGAAGTGGAAAACGTCCAGCTCCTACAGCCCGGTGGCAGCGTCCAAACAAACCCTAACAGTTCAAGGACCCAAATAATGAGGCTTTAGGGCCCAAATGCTATAATAATGCCGGGTTCTGATTATAAA
>CAJNIZ010045388.1:20988-33168 GCA_905231905.1 Symbiodinium pilosum
GTTTGGGTGGGGGGGGTAGGGGAATCCGTGGAAAAAAAAAAACATGAAAGGCAGGGTAGCTTTCAGATGTGTCGTCTCTCCTTTGTTTGTATACGGCCCCCATGAGGTGGCAGTTGCAGCGGGGTACTGCGGCATCTACCTTCTTGTCGGCTACTCGCGTGCACTGGACTTCTGCTGGCCCAAAACCCCAAACTCAAATCTGTGAAAACAAGACCCCTACGCACAAACAAACGTAATAAAACAGCTAAATGGCTAAACTCCAATAGTATAAAGGAAAAAACCAGGGACTAGAGTGCATCATCAAGAGGCTTTCAAGCCTGTGCATTACGCCGCGAACCCCTAAACCCTAAACCCCTAGGACCCCAAAGCCATCCCAGATCCCTGGGCCTCAAAACCGCACCTGGGCCGTACAGCCCAAATCCTGCAAACCTCAAAACTGCGGAAGCTCTTGGAGTCCGCCTTGAGGCTATGTAACCCTATACAAACCCTAAATAAAAAACTCTCAATCCTAAACCCTAAACAGTAGTTTCCATGTTACTTTCCATTATCCCAATATAAGCCTTATATAGCCCCAATATTACCTAGTCCTATGCACTTCATTTTCCATTATCCCAACTTAAGCCCTAAATAGCCCCAATATGGCCTAGTCCTATGATGAATCTCAGCTTCTTGCCAGTCTGGTTGGCCAGGCGTAACTCCAGTCTGACAGGTTTACAGTTCAGGGAGGGATTTGTGGTTTCATGGGTTTCCCAAAGGCTTAGGACCAAAAATTTGGGGTACCTTGGTTGGGGATCTGCATAAAAAGGATTATCGTATTTTGGGCTCTATGTTGGGGCCCTGTATTCAAAGAAGCTACCATTCGGGTGATTTTAGGAATGTTCTAGGTTCCAAGGCCGCGCCAATCACTCCAAATCGTCAAATCGGTACATATAAGTCAATACAATTCGAATATAATCCCACAGTAATCCAGATAGAATCCCAATATAATCCCAATATCACTCCAATAGAATCCCAATATATAGTCCCAGTATACATTAACCCTAAACCCGAAACCCAAATACACGCAGAGCGTAGAACCGAAGCCCAAACTCGCTGTCCTAGCCAGCTCTGCCCAAGGAAGCCGTAAATGTATACTGTAGAGGCCTACATGAGCCATATTCTAAACTCCTGGTGTCCCCCTTAAGAACCCCTTTAATACTCCCCCAAATTATATAATCCATTGTACTACCCCCTTTAAGGTGTTTACTATAGCTCTCATCAACTTGAGGTCTGTTTGAAGTACCCTACGGCCCTATACCATGATTATACAAGGAGTCTAGGACAACTGAAATGTTGATTGGAGGCCTGCAGAGTACCTTGAGTATAGATGCTGCTCTCAAAGTGAGGGCGCCAACGAAGACGTCCCTGAAACTGGAAACCCGAAACCCTACGGTAAATAGTAGTTTCCAGAAAACTTCCATACAGCACTTATCACTGAACTGAATCTTGAATCCGCTGGGCCTGCGGTGCTGGCGGCACAGCTGAGCCCGGAACTGTCAACGCATGTGGGTTCAATCCACGGTTGGTTGTTCATGGTTTTGCCAGTTCAAAGGTCGAGGGGTCTAAGGCGTTGGCGCCTGGAGGCTTTAGGCACTCATGAGCCTGCCAGATCTGCGAGTTCTAAGGCTCAAGGGCAAAGTTGAAGCTGCGAGTTTATTGGATCAGGAGCCTGAAGTCGCAGAGTGCAAGCTGAAGTTAAATTGTTTACAGGTTCAAGATGCGAGTGTCAAAGTTTTGTGAGGCGGCTGCTGTGTTTTTGTGACGGAAATGCTGGCTCTTCAAATCTTGAAAGCGAACTAGAAAAACTACAAGTACATATCTCTGCTTGTGAGGACTCAGTTGACAATACTGAGGTCAGATGCCGCTCATGCCGCGAATCAATCACCACAGCGTCCGAACTGTTAGGCTCTTGAGAGTGCAGGCTGATTGGTCCTGCAGACTCTCATCCCCTCCCCCTAATATTAAACCCACCCACCCCATCCGATATTAAAGACTCCCATTATGTGGTATATTATATTATGTTGGGAGTATTTAGTAATGCGGGGGGTGGGGGTGTTCAATTTTGAGAAGCCCCAGGGCGGGAGACGCCCAACATGTGTATTTCTTGTAGTAAACCCTTTTCGGGCGAGCCCCATCATCTTCTTGCAGCTGGCTCTCTATTAACTTTTGGGGGAGGAGAGGGTTCCAATCCTAGCTTGGCGAATCTCCTTACTTCTTTCTGTCAAAGAACGCCAGGCTATCTTCAGCCAGCTAGGGCAGCATTGTTCGAATAATCCCCTTTCCCCTAGCATTCAACACACCAAGCTGCCTTGTCTCAAGCCTCATTTAGAAATCAACCTGCAAAAAACATGTGATTGGTATCCGGGTATCCACTTAAGGTTCCCAAACTTATCCAACACCTTCGGCGCAGGCAGCACAAGGGTACCCGGCCTGAGACGTTGTCCACAACTCCGCCCTTGCAATCTGCGACCCAGTTCTTGCTGGCGTTCGGTACCCATTTACCTGTGGCTTAAGGTTTTACGCGTTGGGAGGCTTAGGGTTTAGGCGCAGGAGCGCAAAGACTTAAACTACCTCTCCCAAACGTCTTCCATGGGGTTTGTTTCCACTTGCCTGGGTTGGAGAATGATCACAAGGCAAACGCAAACGGGTTCTTCTCCAGTAGTTAGTTCCTATACGCTGTGCTGAGATGGCGTTCTAAAAGGAGCGGCAACCGATGCATGTCGCTAAATGGTGCTGCAGAATCGACATGCATTAGCTTGAAGCGCCGCGAACCTTCCGGGTAGCTTTCGGGGAACATCCTCCTCTGTTCCACGAATTTCAGCAAAGTTGACCTCACCAACTTCATTGGTCTTCACCCGCGATTGGACCCTGAAATGCCATTTCTTTGCACGAATAGACATACAGATGTACTGCCCCCGTCCCGCCACCCAGAGGTGCATCTCAACGTGCCCCAATCCGCAGCAGTGATTTGACGAACAGGAAATCGTTTGCTGCTCCTACCCCTACTCCTTCTCCAAGACCCATGCAAAATGCGAAATGATCTTCAACCAAGATACACCAGTCAGGCTTTCCGTCGGCCCCGACCTCAGGGCGTGGCGCAAGCCATCCGCATGCAACACTTGTCACAGTGCCGAAATTACCACAACCTGGGTAACTCGTGTCTCACCCCAGGGACACCACATCTGGGCAAACTCATGCATGTATATTTATCAGTAACACCTGCTTCTTGCCGAAGCTTGAAGATAGCAAGCAAACGAAGAGCCCAGTACTCATGCCCCTGTGTCATGATGAGCTACTTGGGGCCTTCATACGCTTATGCATGCAGAGGGCCTCCCCTTGCACAGTCGTGTGTAAACCAAGTCCGCGAAGCTAGGCGTAAACCAAGCGACATCCCACAACATAAGAGTGCTGGATAATGTTGAATAGCGGTTTAAGGTCTACTTAATCTTCATGTGATGGCGCCTTTGTGCAAAGCAAGCAGCGGGTGCGTCACTTTCTGCTGGCTTGCCAATCCAGCAGGGAGGAACCACGAACCTACAACATCAGAGTCTCCGATTTTTTAACATAATGCCTGACTCATAAACACCCCTAGGGCTCCCACTTACCTAAATAATGGGAACTGGGTTCTATATACCCTATAGTTGCATATCTCAGCAACCTACTATTTAGGTAACTGCGAGCCCTAGAGCACCTTCAACTTCTTTAAGACAATGCTTTGCCGCCTGGCTCGCTGGCCATGTGGCTATGTAACAGATGCAGTCGAGGGTTGGGGCACATCGAAGTTGTAGGTTTCAGGTTCTAGGGTTTAGGTTGTTTAGGGATGTACGGACAAGCTAGCAGCTATCCCCCAAGGTTGGCTTCCCATGCATACTTTCAAATGTTTGTCCTTCATAGCCCAAGTTCGGGGGCCTAAGAAAACCATAGAACTTGCAAAGCTAGCTCTCTCTCCAAGCCTTCTGACCGTTTTTCACAACAGTTCCCTATGGACGCTGGGGATATGTTGGAAAGAACAAGGGAGCACAGGATCTCTTTGACGGACTGCAAAGTTGTAGAAAAGGTGAAGTACAACTCGTTCTTTTGCCTGAAGGCTCAGGGGGGGACTTAGTAATTGAGTAGGTTTTCAGTGTGGATTCTAGGGCTTTCAAGCGCTATAAGTATACTTAGAGAGTCTCCCAGGCCCTTTCCAAGTAGCATAGCTGTGGAGTCCCAGCTGCTGGACTATCCAGGGAATGTTGCCGCACCAGTGGGGTGAAGTGGACAACACCTGCCAGGCTCTCTTCAGAGGGCTGGACACATAGTCCCCCTTAAGTAGATCGAATTTTCGGGTATATGGGGATCTTATTATAATGTAGCCAAAGCCATACATATTCAATTCAATTACGAGGGACTATATTCCAAAGAAGGAATTGGGCAGACGTTAGGGCGCTTCTGTTGGAATGAAAGGGCTTGACGTTTCTTTCTTAGGTTCCCCAGTGACCGCTTAATAACAGGGGTACCCTTTTCTTTATATTCAGCTTTAACAAGGAGACTCCCAAATAAAAAGGGAAAAAGGGCGCTGCTGGGGTACCTAGTTTCGGGTTGCATAGGAGTTTGCCTACATGAAAGGCTTCCCCTCGGAAAAGCAAAAGGCCGGCTCAGAGATGTAGCTATGCCCATCTTGAAGCTGCAGCTTGGCTGCTGTGCTGTAGCTGTCACTGGCATTGGGGTCGTACGACTTTCAAAGACCTTGACAACTTTTGGACTCGGATCTCTGTCAGGACTTACTTGTCAAAACATACAGTTTAGCCACGACCACAGGCATGCAACCTGGCGCTTTGCTTTCAGGTTGAGCAAGTCCATCGGATGTAAGCCTCCTCTTAGGAAGGTCACAGCAACTCTTATTCCCAACTATAACCTGCCATCTGCGAATGCAAGTTAACGTCTTTCCATCCCTCATGTAGTTGGATCAACTGCAGGTCATCGACGCTCCAAGGCTCGTGCGGCTGGGGTATGGTGGGTAAAGAAGAAAGGGCTTGAGAACTCGAGAATGGCAAGCCCTATTTCAAGAGCTTCAACACTGGGAGTCAGGTTGTGATTTTGCTCTTGGGCAAGGGCCATGACGTTCGGCGACGCCTATTTAGAAAGCTTGGCTGCCACGAGGGCTTTCGCCTGAATCCAGAACATCATAATATCACAGTTGAAGGTCTGACTAGCTACGGCGTGCAGGTCTGACTAACTATAGCGTATACGGACAAGTACATGCATACATGCCTTACTCATGCTCACCTCTACCCTTGTCCGCTTAATCTCCACAGTGCATCCCTCTCGTCTTACCTGCTCAGCTACCCAACTTGCAAGACACGCCCGATCGCCCACTCATGCGCCCCTCCGCTCACGCACTCAACCCCGACACTCCTACGCAAGTCACAAACTTCCCAACATAAATGTCGAAGTTCAACCCCAGCCCTCCTTGCGCAATCCTCCACACTTCCCCATCCACCCTCAAAATGAACATTCTCCCCTCCTATTATGTATAAAAAATATCGCTACAATGTTGAGGTAATAATATTTGGGGGGGGGAGAGGGAGTATATCACCTGCTTCTCGCTTGTTCTGCCCAGCTACCTGAGCTATGGTTGCTTCCTACCGTCTGCTCAACGCCCCCGACAGAACAGTCACAGTCATAGAACCATAGAACGCCTTGCCATAGAACGTATCGGAAGACGCGTTTCCTGGGAGTGCAGCTTTGCGAATTGATGGGCTCTCCTCCAAGTCCTCAATGTTGGGGGGTTGGGGTATACCTTCGCTAGCGAAATGGAATCTCATAAGAAAAATGGCCACCATACAGGGTCAATTACTCATGTCCGACGGAAACAAAGTAATGGCAGTGTGTGGGCGAGGATACGAGTGCTTCTTACACATATCTTGGAAATCTGCACTTCGTTACTGCCAGTGTTCATGCTTTCTCCCCTTCTTCAGTATGCAGCTCCTTTCACAGCATGCAGTGCTGTTGCCATTGCCCTTCCGCTTCTGTGCGAGCTTCCAAGTGGGGTGTAGGAATATCCTAGCAATAGTAGCACAAGGGAATTGATGTAAGCCTGACTGCTTCAAAAAAGCTCTCAACCCCCTGCCATGTGGTTGTTGAGCTCTGCCAGCCCAGAAAAAACACATGTGACGTGATGATCAGCTATCTTTGGCATCCTGCAGGCAGAGAAATTCACGATTTACCTTGCCCAGAGGACGGCCTTTTCGGGGTTTGGGGCTGAAGGTCAGACACGAGAAACCAAGTCTCAAAAAGTACTTCCTGCGTGGCAGAAATTAAGTTCTGCCTGAACCATCTTGGCCTACTGGGCATTCTTACGACCTGGAGGTCAGAGTACAGCACAGACCTACTTTATCTAGTCCACATAGAGCAGAGCATTGTTAGTGGGGGGCGCGGCCATGATCCTAAGGCTCTTATCCCCTTCCCGTACCCAAAAACCTGAGAAGATACAACCCCAACATGGCACTATTATGCTGTATAGTTGGGGAGGAAATGTTCATTTTTATGGTGGACAGCCCAAAACAACTAATATAGACGTACCTGATTGCCCAAGCCAGGTATTGCATATGCACTTGGATCTCCAAGGTTATTAGGGGAAGGGGGCCCTCATGCATTCCAATCTTATATAACCCGCTTTTCATTTCATTTTCCATTGTCTTTTCCATTGGGTTTCCATTATTGCCGTAGTATTCCTACACCCTATCAACAATAGTTTCCATGTTCTGTTCCCTTTGGCGATATATATATATAATCCCCCAAAACCGCTCCTTTCAAGCTCCCGCGCCTTCTGTGTCGACAGCTGCGAGGCTAGCAGCGGGTCGGAAAGCAAAGTTGGCCTCCACATAAGACATGGCGTCATATGAGCCATAGTCCAAGCTCCTAGTATCCCCCTTATTAAGCCCTATAGTAGTCCCCTATATGATCTCCTATATTACCCCCTTTAAGGAGTTTAGAATATAGCTCATATCAGCCTTAGGCAGGTAAAGGCAGTCATTTTACGAAACACTACTTTGTAGCTAGAACAGCAAGAACTACGTGCAGGGGGATATGCGATATAACCTGGTTGTGACTTGAAGGCTTTTGCTGCCTAGCGTAAACTTGGGGGAGTTTGGGCCTGTGGTATTGCTTCTTAAGAATTAGAGGAGACGTAGTACTCATGGGAGAACGGAGTTTCGGGGAGTTACTTCTTCACATTTTGGCAGTTCTGAAGCTCCTAGTTCTTGTTTATAGGGGTTAGGCTTAAGGTAAGGTGTTGATTCTTGAGTGTTAAGGGTCCTTGAAGAGGGCCCGATTTGATGTTATGTACACTTTTACTGTAGAGAAACAAGGAATGAGGAGATAATCCTCCTAAATTTCCGGGGCCGCTTCAGTGAACATATTCCCTTGGACTGTCCTTGAGGCTATTTACTGACTAGTGCATTAGCCGACCCGGGGGTTTACTGCCACGAGGAAGGGTTACATACTTTGCATCATGGGAGCTTACGGCTCGTGGTAAGTTTGCCCAGGAGTATGGTTTACGGCTTTACGGTTTAGGGGTTTAGGGTATAGTCCCCTATATAATCCCCTATATAACTCCAATATATGGTAGTTTCCATTCTATTTTCCATTATCCCTATATAACCCCAATTTAAAGTTTAGGGTTGGGGCTTCAAGCCACGCCAAGTAGGCCCATGATTGGTGGAGGCTTCCGGCTGGAGGATTGCACAGGATTCGGAACTGGCGTTCATATGAGCCATAGTCTAAACTCCTAGTAGCCCCCTTAATATCCCCTATAGTAATCCCCTATATAACCCCCTTTAAGGAGTTTAGATTATAGTTCATATGACACGCCTTTGTGATTTTGAGGTCATTGGGACATGTTGTTTGCTCGCAGACAGAAATCTCTAAACCCCTGCACAGAGAGATGTCTTGGGACCTGGGGTCCTTTTTCTGTGGAAAACGTCAAACCATAAGCCCGACACCTCACCAATCGCACAAGCTAATCCAGAGCGGAAAAAATCAGTATCACGCTATTTATCATTGCAATTATAATATATTAGTATTATTGTTATTATCCTTGTATACTTGTGGTCTTATTATTGCCATTCTGTCGGGAGCCTGTCGCCGGGCAATCGACTCCTGGCAAGCTGATTTTGGCATCAAACCCCGACTTTCGGCCGCCTGAACTTACCGGTGGGTAGTAGGGAACAAGGGAATCTGATCTCTGTATGAGCCATTGTCTAAACTCCTAGTATCCCCCCTAAATATTCCCTATAGTAGTCCCATATATAATCCCCCATATAACCCGCCTTTAGGGAGTTTAGACTAGGTGTCCCCATAATAAGGACTATAGTATATTGGGGTCTACATGGGGGGTTCCCCCTATTTAGGGAAACTACCATATACTCCCTATATGAGCGATTCCCTTATTCCTTGGTTTACCCCAGTAAGTTGAAGGGCTTAGGATAAACGACGCATGAGCCCTAAAGCGTTTGGTCCATTTAGTTTGATACGACTTATTATACTAGTGCGCGTACTTCTGCATGCTCGCATTTTGTGGCTAATTTGGTCCCAAAGGTCAATTTGGGATGGGGCTCTTGATGAGAAAGGTAAGTGGGGCATGCAACAGAAGAGCTCGATTAATGCTTTCTCGCAACCGCAAGATGCAACAAGGTAATGCTTTATTCGGACGTCTTTAAACATCGTAGCAAATAGATGGTAGTTTCCCAAAAATAAGGGGACCCCAATATAGACCCCTAAATACTATAATCCTTTTTATAGGACACCTAAAAAGGTACCCCTAATTTTGGGAAACCCCCAGATACAAATCAAAAGCTCCAAAGCTTTGAGCTCCTGTATGGACCTTGAGATGTTGGACCTCGTGCTCGATCAGGCCACAGAGAGCTATTCCTACTTAGGCCTCCGTGCTTAAGTCTCCGGAAAATGCCATGTTGTCCTCACTTCAACCCGATAACTGCTTAATTTCTGTAACTTAGAGAAGCAAGGGTCCAATACAAACAATTTGGGGAAATCCCATGGAGTCTTTCATTTCTGTGTGTACAGGAATTCCTGTCTCGCTCCTACAAGTTAAGATCCAACAGACCCTGAAACTAATTCCAGGAAATCTCCATGCGGTTTGAGCGACCTCATCCAGCAGGGAAGCAGAACAATCCGGTGAGTACTTCTTCTGAGCCTCAGGCACATATTTGCACCTTGGAATGCAGCTGAAGCAGCACAAAGGTTTGGGGTTTGGATTCCATGCTCCTGCCGTGAAATCTGAGTCATGGCAGAGGATTGAAAATCTTTCGCTACTCTGTATTTTGTTACTCAGTCTGGTATCAACAGTTTTCACTTCTTAGCCCTAGTTTTTGAGCAGATTAAGCTGAGGGTGTGCTTCTTCTAAGTTGCATGGATGCCCAATCGACAAGATTTCCATTCCCGTGGAGCGCAATCCCTGACCTTGAAGCCTACATGGGAATTTCCCCAAATTAGGGGTACCTTTTGGGGGGGTTTCTATGTAAAAGGACTCTAGCATATTGGGATCTATATTGGGGTCCCCCTATTTTGGGAAACTACCACATTATGCACGGAGCAGAGGAAGGTTCAGCTCTGCTCAGCTCACTAGAGGCCCCCAGACAGACAGGCATGACCAGGGTACCCTTAGACAATTGGGTTTAGGGTTTGCGGTTTAGAGTTTAGGGTTGTCCTAGTACAAAGGGTCTACATGGGGACTTCTGACAACGTCTTCACTATGCGATGAAAAGCACTTGGGGACCAAAAACGGGACCATCTCTCTTCGAAAAGAACATTCCTGTGGCCTCATTGTTGTGTATACAACATCTATAAGCAGTTTTGGAACCTTATAAGCACAACAACCAAAGGTTGGAAGATGCAGGATACTGCTCGTAAGCGTGCTATAAACGCGTCGCAAGGATGCCATTAGCAGCAAGTGATGAAGATGCAAAAAATACACAGGGCCATGAGAGCATGGAAGAGGCCATAGGGCTGGAGGGTAGCAATATATACCCTTACTGTGGTTTCCATTCATTTTCCATCATCCATATATAACTCCAACACACAATAGGGATAGCATGTTCTAGTATATTATGGTAGAGGGTAGAGGGTCCCGCCAAAAAGAGAATTCTGCTTTTGGCAGTTCCTATATATGGGGCGCCGTGTCTATTTACAGAGCCCGAAAAAAATCATGCTCAAACATGATCCAAGCGGTTGACCTGCGTTATCCTTGTGATCCTCTGCCCCCGCCCCCCTCCAAAAAAAAAGGCACGCCAACCAGCTGAAGGTCCTCTCAAAAGGAATCCCCTTAACCCGCAGAACTGAGAGATCTTCTCCTTGAGGACACATTCTTTGAATTTCTGCCCCAAGTTGCAGAGAGACATTTAAAGACGCCCAACAGTAAATGTGCATTTAGCAACTTTAAATGTTTCCTTCAAATTATTCTCCTCTAGGAAACTCTCCAGACAACATTAGCACCATCAAGCCAAGAAAGACCAGGTCCATTCATGAACTGCCGAAAATGACCCAGGTTTAGGGCTTGGGGTTGCGGGTATATAGGCTGGGTATATGGAGTACGCAGGGCTCTAGGCAGAAGAGAACAGCAACCCAGATTATGGTGGGTGCGTTCGCGAATGCTCGCGGGTGTTGGGGCCACCCCAGCCGCTCGCACCCGCGGTCGCATCGCAGTTACCCCCATGACCATTCTGCATTCGAACCATTTTCGGGTTAAATCCCCTCCCCCTAATATTAAGCCCCCCACCCCCCCCCCAATATTAAATGCTCCCAATATGTGGTACATTATAATATGTTGAGAGTATTTCATATTAGGGGTAGGGGTTGAACATTAGGGGGAGCGGTTTAGTTCTTAAAGTCTTACAATCTTACTTACCGGCATCCAAACGCGGGCCAAAGCAGCGCCGACAGGGGGGCATCTCTAACACAAACCGGTCATGACGTAAGGCTGTCGGAGGTGCTGGCTTTCTGTGAGGCTGTCGTACGGGAACTTTCGAAGGCCATGAGCGCCAAGCAGGAGATAATGTTATCGCTGGCTTTCTGTGAGGGCGCTGTGCCAGACGGCGCAGTCCAAGCTAATGATACGATGTTGACATCCAAGGCCCAGCTCCGGAACTTTATGCGGCCGCGACGAGATGTTGGGTGATTGCCACACGCCAGTGTTTGCACCATTGGGTTGCGCCGAGGCCACTTAATTGAGGACATCTGCTCCGGATGCTGACTTTCTATTTGGCTGTTGTGCCGCTGGGCTCTCAGACAAGCGTTTGCGCCGTTCCAGCCATCGAGGCTTTGGCGCCCTCAGGGCTCGAAACGCTGGCTGTATCTGATGCTGTTTGCTCCATTTGGCTGGAAATCACCGATGAAAGGCGAGTTGCGGCTCAGACTTGGTATGGGGGCAATTCTAAAAGACTTGGTCGGGCTTGCCTGCACGCAGCCCGACCTGTTGTCTGGACAGTACCAAGGTAACGAAGCCTGTATGCTACGGGATGCTCCAGGCTGGGACTGACTGCCAGTGCTGCTCGTAGGCTAGCGTTTGCGCAATTGGTTGCTAGCGAAATTGTTTGGGGATGGCTCAGGCGTTGGCTTTTGTCAGGCTGTTTTCCTTTTTGTTCCGAAATGCCTGGCACTCACTGGGGAAAGGCACCCTGCAAGCTCAGATATGGGATGCCGGGAGAGGCAACTGTCCGGGTGCTCCAGGGCTGGGCCGCGCGCAGACAGCAGAGGCCCTCAACAAAGCTTAGCATGTCCGAGTGCTGATCAAGAAGTACTCTGAGGTGCGTGCTTACCTCTATGGGCTATTAGACCCTGAAATTCCCTATCAGTACCCAAATAAGGGTAGATTAAGGTACCCTTAAGGTCTAACAGCCCATAGTGGTAGGGGGTGGTCGGCCAAACCGTCTCGGCTCAGGTCTTTAGGAGGGCCTCGTGAGGCTGCCACAGCTGCTGCATTGCTCAGCTTTACCTGGGCTCCTTGACGTGAACTTTGCCGCTCGCGAGCTGTTGAGCCCTCAGCTAGGACTTTAGGATATATGGGGGTTTCCCTAAATCAAGGGTACCTTTTCGGGGGTCCAATGATAAGGCACCAGCCACCAAAAAAAACCACCCAGAACTTAA
>CAJNIZ010045388.1:33268-44997 GCA_905231905.1 Symbiodinium pilosum
TCCTTATCATCATCATCATCATCATACTCGTCATCATGATCATTATCATACTCATCATCATACTCATCATCATGAGCATCATCATACTCATCAGCATCATCATCATAATCATCATGCTCGGTGGTTTTTTTGGTGGCTGGGACCAATGATAAGGACTACACTATTTTGGGATCTATATTGGGTTCCCCCTATTTAGGGAAACTACCATATAGTCAGAGTTCAGGGACCCCTTTGAAGCTGTCCAGTGGCCAATCCGGCGGAGATCCCGAGTGGTGAGCTGACGCTTGATAAGACTGCTGATAGGTATGTCCTGACAGGCTTCATCCCTTCCCCCCAAGACTAAACACACGCCCACACCCCATCAGAAAAGATTCAGCGCCCATCTAGTTACAATGTGATCAGATTTCGTTTGAGATTCGGGGCTGGGGCATGGGGTGCTGTGTTTGGGGAGACTTGTTGTGTCTGGGGTCAAGGAGCTTAAGACTTTGATCTGCAGGGTAACGTACACCCCTCTGCGAAGATAAGATGGGGTCGCTGAACCAAATGAATCTATGAAGCGAGGCTGATAAGTTGTCTGCAGATGAAGGCCGCAAAACACGGGTGTATGATTGAACTGCTGCTTCTGAGTAGTTGATTGGTTGAGGTTGAGAGTCGAGGTCTTGCGGCTTCACATCTGGCCGGGGGCCAGCAAAATTCAGCTTATGGCATCCTGGGGTTGGTATAAAGCACTCATGCCGGGATACCCTAAACCCTAAGCGGATCTGAATTGTTGCCGGCAGCTCACACCACCACAGCTTAGGGCTCTGGGGATGTTGAGCACTGAGGTGATCGAACACAAGACAAAGGCACCAACCTCAACCTCACATTGTCCTAGCACCCAACACGAACTGCAAGTCTGGATGGGATGGGATCTTCAAATATTCCCTATCGTGACTCTAAATGAGTCAGGACAGTCTGAAGGATTTCCAATATCCGACTTTTTGTTTACCTCGAGAACCAGTATGTTGAGGTTTTGGTCCAATTGCGGAATCCCTGTTGGGGCACCTGTTGATGGACATCAACAATCATTCATTATACCGTTCAACGGTTCATAGCAGCAAGACTAGAAAAAGAAATTCTGCAAACACCGCTGTCCATACTCAAAACCCTCAGGGCAAGAGTTCAACCCTACACCCCAAACCCCAAAAGAAGCGTAGATCCAAACCCTAAACCCCTATAGTCCGACTTAAGTAGATAGAATATGGGGTATAGCGGGATCTTAATATAATATACCCAAAGCCATATTCTATCTACTAAAGGGGGACTATAACCCTTAACTCTCCTTCAGTCTTCTGGCAGCCGCTGACCTTCGCTGGCAAAACGTTTGTCCGTTTCTTGTAGAGGCTATAAAAGTCTGGAAGCTGGCGGGATGGGGTTTCTAGTCTTGTGAGTGCCTGTCCGGGCAGCAAATTACTAAAGCATCCCTTTCGGATTGCGCCCGGTTTTCTGGGCTTGCGTAAGGGGTAAGACCTTGGATAGCCAAAATCCCGCATAAATCCCTATACTTGCTCCAAAACTGTTGCACAGGGAGCTACATTGAGTGAGGTCCATAGTCATGATCCTCATCACATAACATCCAACGCACAGACCAGCGAAACCCGGCAAAGAGCCAGGTGGACGCTCTTTAAAGCCACAAACAATACACATGTTGCTTCCAGATAACTAGTCAACCAGAGTCTGACATTGAGTTCACAGATCGGGCTGAGGTAGACCAACGAAAGCTGACTCATGTTGACCCCTTTCAAACCATGGGCCCTACAAGGGGTTATGGTGGGGATCGGAACGCTCGCGTTCTACAACTCTGAACTTGACGGCTCCATCTAGAAGCATGCTGCAATAAGAGCAACATCTTCAGGAATCTCTGGGGCTCCCCGATGACGAATGCAAAGGGCTAATGCTGAACTCACGTTAGGGAGAGATCTTCTCTAGTGTGTGCTTTGGCGGCCAATCGAAAGAGTTCCAGGCCATCAGTTTCAAAACCTTCCTTGTTGCATTTGCTTTGGGAGTCCTAGCAGAATCCAGACCGTCCATCTTTTTAATCAATTCCGCGGAGCCCTGCGAATTAAAGGAGCCTTATGCAGGACGTCACTTTTTGATTTCTCTGGTGGTCCTGTTAGGGGGGCCCGCAGTAAACACTTTTCCACACTCGATCTCATAGGCAAACTCCACCCGACAAAATTAATTAGAGCAGTGAAGAACTGCAGAGTCAAATGAAAAGAATATGGGAAATGGCATGGAAACTGACATGGAAACCGGGTTAAAAGACAGGGGCCTATAGGAAGTCTGTACCCCAACCACTCTTGCGCTGTGCGCTCTGAACCAAAACTTCGCCGGAGCCGCGTACGCACGCGCAGATGGTTCCACATCTCGGCACCAAAGTGGCAGGCCATCTGGGCCAAGATTTTCCTTGAACTGATTTTGGGTTTAGGATTCAGGGTTTAGGGGTTTTAGGGGTTTAGGGTTTAGGGTGGGTTCTTGGGTGGGCTTGGGGGGGGGAAGGGTTTATATAGGGTTCAGGGCCTGGGAACATGAATAGAGCTTCGTTAGTGCGAATGATGGACAAGATCCTGCAGGATTTCGCCCATGAACAGTAGCATTGTTGTCGTCTCTTGTGGCTTTGAGGGGCGCCTAAAAACTTAAGAGCCCAACGCAATCTTCAAACGGGGCTGTCGGCTGAAGGATCAGCCTGATGGCTTCCTACGCTGAGTCTTGAAGAGCTTGGTTGATGAGGAGCTCGTCATCCTCTGCCCTACGTTTATCCCCAACAGCATGCTCAGTTTGAGGATTGCAGTTTGTCGTTATGTGCTTACGCGGACTAAGGCACATGGCTTTGGTTGAATGGCCCGTATACTTGCATTGAAAGGAAACTATAACCTACTTACAGTTGACCACAGGCGTACCAATTACTTGAGAATGGGCGCCCTACTAGTCCGCTGATGCGGTCATCGTTGAGATATAACCGCAGTCATTTAATGTTACATTTAACTAATGAGGCCCTTTGTGTGCCAGGGCCCGCAGCAAGTACTTTGGTATTGGTACCACTGAACTTCCAAGTTTGATATCCTGCAGGAGCTCTAGAGTTTGGGGCTTGGAGTGTTTTCGCGGGTGGGGGTTGTTTGATTCGGGTCTAGAGTCCAAAGTTTAGAGCCATCCGGGTTAGGGGTTCCTTGCAGAGCTCATGAATGAAAGATGCAGCAGCTGATGCCGCAGGTCCGTATATTTGTGCCTCATCATGCCAGAGCTAAGGAAACCTCTGGGCACTTCTCTTCAAACCGCGACAAACCCACCTCACCTAAACTTTAACTCCGAACCCATCAGGGTTGAACTCCGCAGGAACCCTTAACTCCAAACTGGAATATTTTGGCCAAAGGCCTGAAGCGTAAATTCCATACGAAACTTACGAACATGCCCGGTCCGAGGGGCAACCATGTGTTGGGCCACACATCCAAAAGAACCTTATCTCAGCCATAGTCTAAACTCCTAGTATCCCCCTTTATAAGCCGTATACTCGTCCCCGATACAATCCCCGATATAACCCCTTTTAAGGAGGTTAGACTGTAGCTTATTTTGTGGGGATAGTCTTGAGCAAGAAATGCTGGACCCACAATAGTCCTCACCCTGATCCCAAGCAATGACGCCTTGAAGGCCACATCTAAGGGTTTAGGGGTTTAGGGTTTAGGGTTGAGGGATTTAGGGTTTAGGGCTTAGAAATACCAACTTTGCCCGTTCAGCGCGGCGTCATCTTTGTGCTCTGGCTTGCCAAACCAGCACGGAGGAACTAGGAACCTCTCAAAGAAGCTCCCTTAAGGATTATGTAGGGATTATGCTAAGGTTATTATTTGGGAATATATCGGGATGTACCCCTCCCCCAAACTAACATGGAATCCTATGGCCGTATGGAGCTCCACAATGACTGGGCAGTAGCGTATACGGAGCCCCCTGTGGGGCCCCCTCAGGAATGGGCTTCGGGCTAACACGTCAAGCTTCCAACTGCAAATCTACTCAATTTTGTCTTAGGGTCCTGACTCTGAACCTAGGTAAGCCTGCTGTGGAATGTTGTCCCAACGGCCAAGCAGTAGAAACTATCGGATTTGTACTTGGCTACAGCTTGGCTAGCCTTGAACCTTACTTCTCTGACTCTAGGGGTCATCATGGCAACTGCCAGGTCCACAATGTAATAGCATGTCCTGTAACACGGAGATGTGATGCAGCATGATCATGAAGGAGTCGGATCAACGGGTGGTGGTGGTGGTGGTAGTAGTAGTAGTAGTAGTAGTAGAAGTAGTAGTACTACTAATGCTAATACTACCACCAGTAGAGGACTTCTGCGCTTATGCTCGTACTGGTACTCGTGCTAGTAGCACTAGTACTGATAGTAATTGTAGTCGTCGTGATGGCAGTCAGAAGTATAGTGCTACCATAGCAAGAATGTCCGGAATTCCTGCGTAGTCTACATAGGGGTCCCCATGCAAACCCTCGCAATTGCATCACAGTTCTTGATTCCACGGACCCTTGAACATGGGACTTCGAACGTTCGAAACTCTCATTCTTACCCCCCAAAGAAGGGCACCATCAGTGTCATATCACCAGACAACACCGAAGCCCTCTTACTACTCCACCACACCAATACTCAACTCCCTAGACCCTAGACCTACTTGGGTAACCTCTATAGTGCCCCATGTCTGAATCACGTATGTAACCCGTACAAGCCCATCAAAAGGGTACATTCTTTCGGGGGCCCAGATAGGACTGACCAAGGACACATGGAGAATACTTACAAAGCGAACCCAGAGGTTGCTTTGGATCTGTCCTATCTGGAGGTCCCTTGGAGATCTACCCCCTAAATCCAAAACCCTGAACTGAAAAACCCAAAACCCTAAACCCTGAACGTTGAACCCTAAACCCATCAAAGGGACAAACATTGGATGACGTTTTGCCAGGCAACTGGACCAGCCATGGAATGTAGCCGCACCAGTGTGGCGAAGCAGTCAGCAACTGTCAGCTGATAAGAGGAGGGAAGCACGTCTGTAGCCCCTTGGGATAGGAACCAATTTATGGGCTACATAAACCAGCCTACATGTATGCATTGCACTATATCGTACAAAGCACGATATATACGCATATGTTGGCATGGAATGTGTATCTATGTGTATATTCACAAGTAATATACATATGCATGCATGCATGCATGCATGCATGCATGCATACATACATACATACATACATACATACATACACACACACATGATTATATATACATAAACATATGTATATATATATGTATATACATCGGGATACTCATAAGGTACGGTACGTATCAAGGCTTGACAATGGACAGTCTAGTGCCCACAAGGCCCATTTCCGCTTCCGGTCCTCTAAATGCACCAGGTATTTCATGGCGAGCAAGTCTGGCTCTGCAAGCTGAGTTCATATTTAGGAACTTTGAATGATACTATGAAGGGGAGAAACCTATCATCTACTATCTACACTTATTATGAGGACTTATACTTTCCTTAACAGCAACCCAGCAAAGTCTCTGACTACTTGTGGACTTAGCATGGACGACAGTATGCCAGTCCCTGTAGTCGCGGGGAAGTTCCAGCATTTTTTGGGGCGCAAGACAGCAAGAGCCCTTGATGAGTTCTGCAGCAGATGGAGAAATCATGCGTATCGGGATGGGTGCCCCATCCACCAAGCGAACCCTGATAACGCATAACCAGGATATCCTACCATGGAGGACTCCTCGAAGCTTCAAAAGCACAAAGGCCTACTAACAACATAATATCCATTCACAGCAGCCATTTTCCAAAGAGGAGTCCACTCACCTCTGAGAACTTCCCTCCTCTGACCCTCAAAAGCCACAAGGCCTTTCCGTAGTACACTGAAGCCGAAACATCTGCTGTTCCTGCTCAGGTTGAAATCTGAAGCTCTGAGTAGCGCTTTGCAAGCAAATGATAGCCATGGTCGACACAAAGGACCTGCATGGCCCTAAGCACCTTACACCATGGAAACTCTCGGAGTTTAGAAGTTATACTAAGGTCATGTAGCATTCCAGTAGTAGTAGTAGTAGTAGCAGTAGTAGTAGTAGCAGTAGTAGTAGCAGTAGTAGTAGCAGTAGTAGTAGCAACAGCAGCAGCAATAATACTAATGGTAGTAGTGGTAGTGGTGGTAGTAGTAGCCGTACAAGAACAGCAGTAGTCGCAGTAGCAGCAGCAGCAGCAGCAGTGATAGTTCCATTGCAAGTCACGATTGCCATGCAAAACACTTTTAGTCTTACGGATAATGTACTATATCGTTGCTACGACTGTTATGCAAGGCTCATTTGTGGATGGACACATAAGATAATAATGGATGACAACTCCTGAAGCGAAGGGTTATCCGAAACTGCTCTACCAAGCAAAATAATGCGTGAACCATTAAGTTGTTGCTTCGCTTATGTCGTGGCTTCAGGCGTGTCTTAAACGCTGTTCTATGCCCTATGTCAACCTCACACCATCGCAGCAAACTCCTATCTGGAAATAGGCACCTGCAACCTGCAAACCCATGCACCTACAAGGGTATGGCTACTCTGCAGGGGCCTGGGGAATTGACCAGACTCCCCTTCCCAAAAGACTTTAACCCGCACCGCTGAACCCTCAACCATGAAACTTTGACCCCTGAACCTCGCATCCGAAACCTGCAACCCTAAACCCAGCGAATCTCAAAGCTTTAAGCCCCTGAACCCTAGTACCCCTAAGCCAAAAACCCGACATCCGCAACCTCAGAGCAGAGTTTAGGTATAGGGTTCATAAGGCTAACAGGGAAACCCGAAGCAGGCCTTGCACTGCATGTGGACTATAACCCCCTAGCTGTAACCCTCTTAGATCTCAAAATGGTAACCCTAATATTTTCGAGAGGCCTACTCATTGAAACCAGTTCCTAGGGAAATACAGGCTAGAACACCCCTTAAAACATCTTTGAAGGTCTCCTATATAGGGAATCTTGCACCACTTGTGATCCCCAAAGTGCCCCTGAAGTACTGCAATCCCTGGGACATAGGAGCCAAAGGTGGCGCATCTATCCACAACTCCTACCTGGACCCCAAAAGTAGGAAAAATAATAGCCCAAAACCTTCTTATGTAGCAAAAGAAACCATTATTCTGCATACTTTTGGGGTTCAGGTACAACCTAAATCCTAAACGCTTGAAAGGGCGTCTTGCCGTAGATTTATCCTTCTGGAGAGATGGCAGGACCTTCAAGCACTGTAAACACAGAAATTTCAGCACCTTCAAGGGTTCCTAGATTTTAAAAGGGCGTCTATGCCAAAACGCATTTTTGTTGGCCAACGTCCCAGGAAATGCTGTTACCATGTTTCCAGGCTCAGTGACCTCGTATGCAGTCGGGAATGGACGTTACTGCGGTTCGGGCACCGATGCTCTGATTGCGGGGCCCGCTTTATCGTGGATATCATCGTTCAGGCATGGATGCTCAGGGACCTCGTATGCACTCGGGAATGGACGTTATTATGATTATGGTCTGGATGCCCTGATTGCGGGGCGCGCGTGATCGTGGACGTTGTCATGCCTCAGGCACGGATGCACAAAGGCGTCGTATGCGCTGGGAAGAAGCTTCAGGCGAAGCTTGGCCATGGCCAACTACATTGTGCCGCTGTTAGCGCATGAGCTGCGCGCAACTTTTGAGCACAATGCACTGGCCAGTGTTGCGATTGTCATGCATGCGTTTGAGCGGCGCAACGGCTGGTCCGAGGGCTAAACCATGTATTTCCCTAAGCGTCCAAGGACCAATACTAAGCCGTGTGGTCCCCAATACCATTCACATCATAGCATTTGGGGCCTGAAGCCCCATTATTTGAGTCCTTGGACCCTTAGGGCTGTATACGCCTTCTAAGGCCTATATAATCCCTTTAAACCCTATATAATCCTTATAAACCCTATGTAAACCCCATATACTAGGTTCCCCAGAAACCACTTAATGATAGGGGTACCCTTTTTATCCTTTTTTCCTACTATTCAGCTTTAATAAGGAGACCCCCCAAAAAAGGGAGAAAAGGGTACTACTGGGGTACCTAGTATAAGCCCCTTCCACACGCAACCCCGTGGAGGCCTCGCTGAGAGTCCACCTCTGCAGCCTCAAGCCGAGGCATCAGCTCAAGCTTTACCTTTGCTGGTTACTATGTATTGAGGTTTAGGGTTTAGGGTTTATATATTGGGGTTTAGGGTTTAGGGTTTATATATTGGGGGTGGAGGGTTTAGGGTCTAGGGTTTAGTGTTTAAGGTAAAAGGGTTCAGGGTCTAGGGTTTGGCGTTTAGGGTTTAGAGTTTAAGGTTTGGGGTTTAGGGTTTACCGTTTGGAGAGTAGGGTATTATCCCTATGATGGAGAATCAAACGGAACAGGGACTTAAGCTCAACCTGTACCCTTGCTATTTAGGGGAACCCTAGATTGGCGTGTAATTTAGGGTTACATTGGGGTTAAGGGAATGGAAAAGAAAATGCAAACTACTATTTAGTGCTTAGGGCTTATGGGCTCTGAGAGGGTTTTAGGATTTTGGCGATGTTGGGAAGTTTGAAGGTTCGGCAACTTTAAAGTTGAGGGTTTCCAGGTTTTGGCGGTTTTGGCTCCGTGGAGGTTATCACCACAGAGGTATGCTACACACCACGGCGACACCTCGTGATTCTAAGCGGGTAATGGAGTAGAGCGGTGAAAATGTTTTACATTGGGTTTTCCCTAAGAAGTAGTCAGGCCCCCTCTTGGGGTTCAGGTGGAAACTCACGCAAGGAATGTAATTCCTGAGGTCTCATCCGGCCATCTGAAGCCAAGCAGGAAAGGATTGCCGAGGGTTCCCGCGCCTCTGCATTGCAATTGCACTGTAGCGGCCTAGATATCGAATTTCAATGAGGCTTGTACAATATGCTTGCCCTATATACATACTGGCAGCGAGTCTGTATGGTTGTGAATCTGCAGGTCTCCGGAGTTGGCAAGGAAAGGCAGATCTGGAGGCATCTAGGAAAGGACCCCCGCGCGGCATTCACAAATGATGTATCTCGTTTACGAATATTGTGCCCGCTTGGAACCTTGCGACGCAACTGCTTCCAACGGGTGAGCTTCAAATGGCCACAAAGAAGAGACCTCCACTCCAAATTAATCGAAGACTTGCAAGATCAATGATGAATACCCTACCTGAATAATAGTTGCCACTTTTGTTTCCATTATCCATGTTATTAACCAGTAAAATGTAGTAGTTTCCATTTTTTTCCCTTACTGCAATGGCCCCCATGTTTTTTGGAGCTGGCTCTGTGAGGCCCTGGCCAGCACTTGATAATGACCAGCGCACGGACACAACAGTGCTTACGATTCCTAATATTGCGATTATTTCTCTTACTACTACCAACTGTTATCAATTGCTATTACGACTATACTGCTGACTGAGCATCCGTACACAGGACAGTCAAGGAAGGAGTCCTAGGCCCTTGACCCTAGACCCCCCTTGACCTAAGCGGAAGTTCGAATCACCAAGAAACCTGTAGCAGCTCTGTCTGCATGTGCGCAGACCTGGCGATTGAGGGGAGGGGGGGGGCTATGTAGTATGATATAATATGAATCATAGAGTATAACATAATATAGTATATTATGATGAATACCCAGAGGTCCCACCCTCATTGCAGGAGTAGAGCTTACACTCTGCCAAGCCCTAGGATATTGGCGGGGCATGTTCAAGTCACACTTTTCCCAGGCTATAGAGCGAACTAGGAACGAGATCAAGCCCGGATTCGATCATCACGATGAATCCTCGTCTAGCATTGCGACGGGAGAGGTAAAGCAAAATAATGAAGAATAACCGCTGTGGAGCAGCCACTGTTGACACTATGTAGGGCATACACATACGTAACTACACGCCTACATATGTACGGAAGGACAAGGCTCATGGTCACCAAAGGATGCTATATAACCCTTCTATCAGGGTGCGGACCCATCAATCTCCCCAACCCTGCAAAACCTGGAGCCTAAGCCCCAAACCCTTTACATCAATCAGAAGCCCGAAGCCCTTAAAATTCATGTTTTATCACGCCTCAGCAACCCTAACTCAATCGGGTAGTAGCCATCCAAAGCCAAAAGCCATGGGCTCTGAATCTCTCATTTTTTCAACATGAGATGTAAACCTTAAGTGCTGGGTTGCTGCTTAGGAACGTAGATTAAAACGTCACAATGCGGAAACCCATTTTTTAATATGTACCCATCGTGTGGTAGCTTAATTTAGGTTCCTTGGCAACAACCCAGTGCAACAGTGCTATAATAGAATGGAAGAGGATATTAATAGGATCACCACTATCCCTCATAATTAGCCGCCCGTGTTGCTGGATGCATGGTCCACCTAATGTAAATTCCAAACGCCACGTAGACCTCCCTGATCCCCACTTTAGGGTTTCGGGTTTTAGGTACTATACCAGCCTCCAGGCTAAAATCCATGGATACATAGGCCACTACAGGCCCAGAAAAAGCGAGACTGTAATCCTTGCTTTAGGCATTCTCGGCCTAAAGCTGCAACCCAAACCGTCCAAGCGCGCCCGGCTGACTCCACCGCCTCTGCAGCCTCTACCGCCGCCTCCGGGGTGGCGCAGCCTCCAATCACTGGGCTTTTACACAGGGTATCGGAGATGAGGAATGAATATGTATATGTTTATATTGTCTAGGGTAGGGATTATATAAGATCTAGGGATTTATCCCCAGTAATGGAAATCAAGCACAAAAGAAGGATTTAGGGTATACAGGGGCTACCTAGGGATGATATTGCACCCTGAAAATGATGGGTTTCTGTAGTAGATTGAAGAGATTAGGGTTCTGCCGGTTAGCGGTCCCTCTTGGAGAGTCCCTATAAGAAGGATTAAAACATGTGAGAGTCTACATTAGGGTCCCCCACTTGCCGAAATTATCGTTCAGCCCCGAGGATCCAAGCACTCAAAAAAATGAGGCTTTGCGGTACTTGAAACCCCAACATTTGGGTACTTGGACCCTTAGGGTTTCTCAGCAACTGAAACCGCCCTACTGCAATTACAGTTAAGACCTTGGCCCTTTTGGGCCAGGAAACTTGAAAACTAGGTTTAGGTACAATGGTTGGCACTTTCCATGGTACAAGGCAGGGCATGGCAGGATGGTTGAGGGTCTGGTGCTCTGGTGTGCTTGATGTACATCATTTGAGAACCCTGAACCCTAAGCCCTAANNCCCTAAAACCCTAAACCCAATCATCAAAACTGAGCTGCGACTATCATAGGGTAATGGCACAGGTTCTTTCAAAACATGGGAAGCTCCATGTAAGGTTTCAAGAAGCTGTGAGAATGTAGGTCACAGTTCTATACTGAGGTAGGGTACGCATGCTATCTACGTCATCAAGGGTGCCCTCTGGGGAGTGCTTGCATGGGCCACCTCTTGATTTCTGATGCTGGCATGGCATGGGAAGGACTATTGGGGGGGGGGGGGGGGGGGGGNNCGTGCAGAATAGGGATCTTCAATTTTTGTTTACAATGCACATTCTAAATAACTGAGATGTACCCCAAAGATTAGCGCCCTGAGCTTAGCGCCCAAGAATGCCCATAACCATCATGATTAATTATCGCGCTTATGGGGTCCTTCGTTACAAGGGCTGGAGTTAAACTAGTCCTCTCATTATATGAGCCCTGGACTGAATGTGTAGTA
>CAJNIZ010045389.1:980-30441 GCA_905231905.1 Symbiodinium pilosum
GCCAGTGTTTATGGTTTAGGGTTTAGTGTCACAGCCAGTGTGGGAATGTTGCCCATGCCCATAAGAGCTCTGGTCTAAACTCCTTAAAGGCGGTTATGTAGGGGGTTATGGATTATGATATATATATATATACGGGAATATATACAAGGATTATTCAGGGGAAAACTAGGAGCTTGGACTAGAGCTCATAAGTCATAAGGGTAAATCTAGTGCAGATACTAGGTGTAGACCCCAAACTCTGAACCCCAAACTCCAACTTCTAATCGAATCCCCAAACCCAGAACCCAAAACCTCAAACCCTAAACTCTAATTGAACCCCCAAGCCCCAAACCATATAAGAGTGCGTCTGAAATCCTTGTATCCCCCTGTATGAGCCCCAAAATAATACCCCTTTTATCCCCTACATATGACCCCGTTTTAGGGGGCTATGGCTCATGTTGACAGGAGCTACATCTCAGGACCTTGCAACCATGAGAGCCGGGTAGGGTTGAAAAGGCCCTACGGAGCCAGTGCCTTCTTTGACCGGGGGAGGCTCTGCACTGCTGGGATATGGGGATATATGGGTGATATGAATGAATTGTGTTGGATTCGTCTGTAAGGATAGTATGGAGATTCTATTTGAATCTCCACTTGCCCTGCTTCCTCTGCGAGCGCATGCCGTCTTGACGTTGCAAATTGCCGGCCCTCGGGCCTGCGGCAGATATGCAAAAAGTGGTGCGTAGTAGCACTGCCGCAGAGTCTTGGCACAAACGAGAGAGAGTCACAATTAGTGAGCCCAACCTCAAACCATGCTGGTTCCTTCCTCATCATTGCATCGCATCCTAACCCTCAACCCGGAACCCAATACACCTCCACTGCATGACCCAATGGCGTTGGCCATCTTGCTGTAAAGAAGCAGCTTCTGCACGTTTAAGCCACAAGGCACTTGTGCTTCTAAATATTTTGGTATACCCTAGGGCTCCTAATAGCTCGTGGGGGTGCCATTCAAAGTCTGTGGGGCAGCAAGTGGGCACGTATTATCTTTTAGACTTTCTTGGACCCCAACGGTATGCAAAATGCTGACATGTTCCGCTACTTGTATGGGCTTTGGGCCACTGTTTCCCTACTTGTGGGCCAATTAGGGTTCAAAGACTCGCAAGCCATGGCCTCAGGCATACACGGGATTTTAGGTGGAATG
This sequence comes from Symbiodinium pilosum, assembly GCA_905231905.1. NCBI lineage: Eukaryota > Dinophyceae > Suessiales > Symbiodiniaceae > Symbiodinium > Symbiodinium pilosum. The sequence goes on from CAJNIZ010045389.1 coordinate 2,158, forward strand.
GGGAAGATAAATTCCCTTGCGAGCTGCCTCTGCAAGCATTCGATCGGCCCCAATTGAATCGCACTGGCGAGAAGAATGAACGCTAGCCCGATGACCATCAACATCTCATAGCTTCGACTGTCTTTATACTCTATACATGTATAATCATGTATACATATATATATATATATAGCTACTCTTTTTTTAGTTTTATGGACGGTGTGTGTTTGTAGCTGCGGGTTTACTCACCGCACATTATTCACGATAATTAACGTTCACAATTTAGAGTCTCATACCATAAGACGCAGGGAAAAGCTCTGAAATCTTGTGACTTCCCCCAGCCAAGCCAATTTATGAAATTCGGTGCTTGGTCCGCCAGACCAAGACATTTAAACGACAGACCAGACAGCGCCCAACTCAAACACCCTCAACGGGGTGGTACCCATTATATCGGGGCTATGTGGGGATCATGGAAAAGAAAATGGAAAGTACTAGAATTTATGGGTTATATAGGGGTTTAGGGTTTGGGGTCTGCATTGCTGCGCTGTGGCTGACCTATCCAGGCTTAAAAAAGATAGCCGCCCCTCCCACCAGTAGGCAACAGTGAGACTACCATGTTAAGAAAGATCTGTTGCCTGCTGCTCAGTACTTAGCAAAGAAGGGAGGAACGGGCACTCGGGCTTCAAGCTAGTTCTACCGGCTAGCGTGCCTTCCTATGCATTCACTAAACTGCATCCGTTGAGGCGGCCCTGTCGTCACGCAGTCATCCTGGCTGCATTGACCGGAGGAAGGGCCGGACGCGCTGGAACAAGACCTTGAGCACGCTGGGACAAGCTCTGCAGATACTCCACAACCTCGGTGAATAAAAGAAACCCAAGCTTAGGCAAACGAACGCTGCACCAAAACTACAGAAAGCCGCGAAGAAACCCACGGCAATGAAGCTGGAAGCTGACGTCCCGGACTCTACATACTGTGGCTGCCATGTCCTCCATGATTCGGAGCAAACAAGCCATGACCAATGCCATTCTAGGCTATAGGGTTCAGGATTTAAGGTTTGCGCTTCAGGTTTAGAGTCTAGGATTTAGGGGGTTTAGGATTTAGGGTTTGGGGTGGTTCAGGTCTAGGGAACTTCCATGACCAAGACACCACTTTATCCTCTTCCGTGCTTGTCTCGAGAGGCTTCGCTGGGCAACTTCTAGCGCGTACCCTGGCATCTTCGGCGTGGCGCTCGACACAAATGAAAGTCAATCGCAACCTGCGGACATAGGGATGCCTGGAGATTTCCATAAACACGGGGGGGGGGGTGGGGGGCGGGGTATAGACCCCAGTGCACTTCCTTATGAAAGAATAGGGACTCCCAAGAATTGGGGACCGTAACAAGGGAGGATTGGGCAAGGTATATCTTGAAGCGCTCTGGAATTCCTTCCGGTTCAAAGGGAAGCCACCTACCAATTGAGCTATAATGTAAACTCCAAGCATCCCCCTTAGTAGCCCCTACAATATTCCCCCATATAATCCCCTCTATAACCGGCTTCAGAGTTTAGATTATAACTCAAGTGGAGTCGCAGTGATTGCTGCTGGTTCTCGTTGAGCTTTCTGACCGCGAACGGGCACAAGCCGAAGACTGCAAAAGCTGAGTCCCAAGACCCTTGGCAACCCTCAATCCGCACACCTACATCCTGAGCCAGCAACCCTGACTCCTGTAAACCCTAACAAAACCCTAACATAATAGAAGCCCGCAAAAGTTGCCAATGTTTGTTCAACACATTCTTGTGGTTTCTACTTGTTAGATGCAATCGCCCGCCACCACAGCGATTCTTCTTCCGGCGCCGAACATTTCGGCCGGTTTTTCCTTTTCATTTCGGTCGCCAATAAAAACTCCTCTTCCAGACCCTCCTGCGAACATCTCGGCTGCCTTCTGAATTGCCTTTCAACCCCCCTTTCAGTGCCTTCTGTGAACATGTCGGCCGCCTACTGAATTGTCTTGAAACTCCTCTTCCAGACCCTCCTGCGAAAATTTCGGCCGCCTTTACACTCCTCTTCGTCTAGAAAACGAACCACTCTCCCCGCCTTCCCTCCTCTTTCCCTTCCCCATTACACTCTACCCGCTCCCGCGTCGGCACTCCACGCAATGCGCTGCGATTCTGTGTCCTCGCACAGCATGCTCTTCGCTTCGTCGCCGATCGTCGTCTTGTCTCCTCATCCTTTTCTTTACTTTGTTCGTCTTACCTCATTCTTACTTTGGCGGGCGACAGCATATAAAAATCATGTCATTCAGATTCCGGTAAAGCTACACGTGTGGGGTTATCCGGTCCTGTAATTTGAGGTCTGATTAAGGTATGCTATAACTACACCCCACCCATTTTCCTCTCAGCATACGCTTTCTGACCCTAAACCCTTAACCCTAAACCCTAAACCCCTAAACCCTAAACCCTAAATCCTATGGTTTGAGGAACCCAACCTCTATGGACACTAGTTCATCCGGATCTCAGGGTACCCCTTGTAGCTCGAAATAGCATTTCATCGGGATGATAGAAGAGTAGGCATATTGGACATGAATTCAGCCTCCTTCCTAAGAATGTTCTCCAAGACTTTGGTGTTCAACATTCTCGGCTTGGACTGTGAAAATTGTAGATGGGGAGGTTCATGCCTGAAACTTCCCTCCTAAACCCCAACCCCTAAACCCTAAATCCTTAGCCCTAACTAAGCCCCTAAACCATAAACCCCTAAACGGAGTCGTAGGAGCGATAGCTCTGCGGCCATGACAAATTGGGCGAAGGGCAGCGACAATGCGCGGACTGTTGTGTGGTTGCCGGAGTCACCGGCTTTTAGCTTTGAGCCACAAATCCTCACAAGCCAGGGTTTGAGGCTTAGAATGGGATCCCAAATTTAGGGTTTAGGGCTTAGGGTCAGGATATGGAGTAGATAAGGTGGTGCAAGATTTTCACAAGCTAGGTCTAGGCCTAGGCTAGCAGCTAAAGCTCTCAAGTGCCAACGTCGACAGCAGCTTGAACAACAAAACCCTCACACCCTAACACCCTATACCCTGAACCGATAGTCCCCCTTAAGAAAATAGAATATGGCTTTGGCCATATTATGATAAGATACCGATATATCCCATATTCTATCCACTTAAGGGGGACTAAGGACTCTGCGGTGCATGTAACTGAAGCCCGCGGCACAGCTCTAGCACGTGCTTGAGGCATAGCAAACACGTAAAGTTTGCGAGCACACGGCAACCCGTCCGGAATCATCTAAAGCCCATTACTGACAAAACCGGGTGCCTGTTAACATAGACAACATTAACATTATGGAAAAAAACCTATTCATGTACTGTGTTCCCATCTCATGGTAACCCACAATTAAAGGCCTGCCAGGAAAGGTTGTGCACTAAGAAAAAGGCAAGCTACAGCTGATGTTGGTAGAAGAACCCTGCGGCTGATACGTAGTTGCTCCTTCGATTCATGATCCTCTTATCAAACATGAAAACGATGAATTGCATAGGAGCCTCTGGGTCGTGCTGAGGCAGCGGTCACCCAAGATAACTCATGTCGTGATGTTGTAGAAGCCCAACTAGTTGGACTAAAGTTCTCAGGTAACAGAGGTTGTGATGGCTGGGGGCAAGTACGGGCAATGCGGACACCTCATTGAAGATGATGCAGGACACCCTTAACAAGTAATTATGTAGGCCCAACCTCATATAGCCCCTCTTTAAACGGACAGTGGTCTCTGCGGTCCCTGTTTGGGGCTATCAGCTTTAGCCGGACAAATATAGGCCTGCAAGTCCTAAGTTAACACATAGTGGCCCCGCAGGGTCCTGGTAAACTGGTAAAGTAATATTTAGCATAGTCCAAGATGCCCAAACCCTAAACCCCTTAACCCTGAACCAATAAGCCTCCAAAGCAGAATCATTGCATGGCCATCCCACTGCTTCAGGGCATGCTTTGTTTTGCCTGCGCGGGTCTTTCCTGCCTCCTGGTGGCCAGTAGGGAATGAATGAGATCGCGGTTTAGGGTTTAGGGCTTAACTATTCGCAGCGGTTATCACACTTGCAAAGGGACCGCTATTGTCATCCGCCCCTCCATTCCCTGCCAACCACCAGTAACAGTAACACTGACAAGAGGTGACTTCACGATAAGCGACGTCACCACAGGTGCCCAACGATCTGTCCACATTTGCATGAAGGCAGGCAGATCACAGCAAGATTAACACCCTGAGGCCTTAGCATGGGCCCTTGATCCGCGGATCTATGCGGATCTATGGGGTTTAGGGTCTAGGGTTTAGGGCTTAGGGTTCAGGGTTTAGGGCTTAGGGTTTAGGGCTTACGTTCAGGGACTCCATCCACAATCCGTAGGAGGGGCTCTTACTTCTAACTTTGGAACTAAGAAGGAGCTAAGCCGGGAATTACCAGGTTCAAGTTTTGGGTTTAGGGTTTAGGGTTTAGGGTTTAGGGATCAGAGTTTAGGGTTTAGGGTTCAGGGTTTCGGGATTAGAGTCTAGCGGTTGGCTACCTGGAGGGTCAGGGAGGCCCAGTAAGTAGGTTGATAATGGGGGTAACAGGGTTTATTCTCTATGCACATAACTAAGTCCCCCTGACGCTAAAACCCTGGACCCTAAACCTTAAATAAAGCAGCAGTTTCCAGCTTCCTTTCCATTCCTTACCACATCCCCCTAATCCTCCGAGTAGTTAGTTAGGCTGCTAGTAGCCAGTTCAGCTAGACAAGCGTGGGCAGTGGGAACGCAAGCTAGCTCAGATGTACTAGGAGCTTCTCAAAATCAGGGTCGCTGATCACTGCTCCATCTTTCAAGCACTAACGTCGTGTTGATAGGACACCTTAAAGCCTAAACCCTAAACCGAAATTAGCATAGACGCAGACGTTTCGGAAGCTCCTACTATGTCTCGCAAGACAGGTCTTTATAATCTGGACGCTGTCCTGCCAACTAACACGCAGACCTCAACGCCCAGCTCAATCCGCGTACGCGTCCTGCCAGATTTTGGCGTGTAGAATGTTGCGTTTAGGGTTTTGGTTTTAGGTTTGAGGGTTTTGGATCTGGAGTTCAGGGTTTAGGGTCTCGAGTTCAGGGGTTAGGGTCTCGAGTTCAGGGTTTAGGGTCTAGAGTTCAGGGTTGAGGGTTTATAGGGTTCAGGTTTCAAGGTTTTGGGATTGTGTACCTCGTGCCTTCCCCCACGCCTCATGGAAGCCCAAAACTTCGCAAGTAGGTTAATCATCGTCATTATACGAGCCCTGGACTAAATTTGTAGTGTATAGGCCCCCGCCGAAACCCTATATATTCCTTATACAGTAGGTCCCCCCCAGCCTAAGTTTAGCCGTAGCTCATATGGCTGGCAGGGGTGTATATGTACTTGCTAAGTACCCCGCCCTGAGAGTGAAAGTCTTCCCGGAAGCGCCTCATCGGCCATATTCCTGAAAAGAATTGAAAAAAGTTCGCTAAGGAACCCTAAGCCCTAAACCCCAAGCCCGAAAGCCTAAACCCTAAGCCGTAATCCCTCCCTAATCACCTTGCAATCTCCATGTACCCCTAGCCTATCCCAAGCCTACCAACCGCACATTATTCGACAGCTTCAAGAACATGAGGTAACCCGAGTATAGGTTCCGAAACATTCTAATCCCTCATAGTGACCCCCAAACAGGGAACCCTAAGCATGGGAAGCTCACATGTACTGGTTCTTGGCAAGGAATGAAGGAATATAATCCCTGTATACTACCTATATAATATTCTGCCTTATTCCTTTCTACTCAACCCTAAACCCTAAACCCTAAACCCTAATTTTTGGAAACTCTTGAGCCACTAGCAAAGTCAGTCCCGATCGCGATTCCGATGCCTGCAAGGTTTAGGGTTTAGGGTTTACCTGGACCCCAAAAGTATGTAGAATAATTGCCTTTTGGGCGATATTTTGGGGTTTTGGGCTATTATTTTACCTACTTTGGGGGTTTAGAGTTTAGGGTTTCCGGGTCCTCTAGAATCTGTTCCTGCTGGCTTTAGCGTGTTTACATCGAGGTTAAGGGCAAGAGAAATGACCACCCATTTTCCAACCTGCTCCTGGCATGCGTAGCATCTAGTCTGGTTCAAGGGTCAAGACTTGGCAACGTCAACGGGAACTTTGAGTGAAGTTCTCATGGTTTCGGGTGTAGGGTGTAAGGCAGGCATATTATGCGTCAAGGCATTAGTCCAGACTTTGTTCATCTTTGCCCCTTGCGGAAATCCGTAAGGTGTGACGGGCATCTGGGCCGAGATCCAATCTTTCTTTTGCGTCTCGCAACGCCTAGGCCTGCTGATGTGGGAGGAAGCTTCTCTCAACCTAGTCAACATCGACAGAAATGTGAATTGACAAGGACCTCATAACCCGCTTGTAGTTCCCTGCGTTTTAGACTATGGATTAAGACGTTGGGTAGTGCATTCATGTTTTCAGCGCGTGTCGGAACAATTCCATTGGGAATCGAAAGCCGCTGCTCCCGGTGTTCCGCATTTAAGATGATAGGTGTCTTTGTTCCACGCGAGAAATGATGCACTCCTTTTTCTGAGTTGCAAAGCCTTATGCATTTTTGGCATAGCACACTTACTTCCTGTAGAATGATATGGCCCTTGATCCTAACTGAGGGAAAGGGCCGTTTGACAGTGAAAACACCGAGGACTTCAATTCTACCCTGGCTAGGAAAGTCGATGCAGCAATACGGAGGCTACAGAATCAGGAGCGACCAAAGTTTGGAACATGAGAATTCCTCTTTCTGTCTGGTGCAGCGCCTTTTTTCCGACTTGTTTTCTTGCTGCGTTTCCGCGTAGGATTGTCATGCATATTCGGATGTTGACTCCGCTTTGCGAAGGTCGCCAAGAAACCCAAGGAAGCTCAATAAGACAATACCGAAGTCAAGAAATCCAGTACGTACACATAGCTTGCGAATTGCTCTACACCGGCACATCTCCTACTAAAACTTGCGCCGTTGCGGAACCAATAGTGAACACTTGTAGCCAGCTTCCAACAGTCCTGCTGACCCTAGCAAGACGTGCGTCCATCCCTGGCCAATGTTATGCTGAACTTCCAGTCTAACCTATAAACCCCAAACCGTAAAATCCCGTGAAGTCTAAAATCGGTGCAACTGAGTGGGAAACTGTTACGCTCCATCGCATGACTGTCGGGATGCGATTTTGGTAGGATCCAGGTTCAGTATTTATTTCGTATTATAGCCCTCAAAAAGGTATAGAGTTTAGGGCTTCGGGAATCATATTCCTACCACAGGAATTTACATGCCACCCTCCCCGCTCTATATGGAACAGAGTAAAGCCGCCATTTCTTAAGCACCTTCGTGTTTGCAGGGCTCTTTTGGCAGGTTCCGGGCTAGTTCGGACCAGGGTAAGCCCAGTACACCCCCAACCCTAAAGCCCAGAGCCTAGACCTGAACGCCCCCAACCTTCAACCCAGACCCTCTTTGGGTCCAGGGTATAGGGTCTACTTGGAGGGTCGGGGGGACTTAGTAAGTAGGTGAATAACCCCAATAACCCATAAAGTAACCTCAATTATCCCCATTATGAACCCACTTACTAAGTCCCCCTGACCCTCCAAGTAGGGTACGGTACTTCCTCTTTGCTTTTGAGGCCCGAGCTTCCGCTTTTCGCGCGGCTCTCCATTGACAATCTCCTCGAACCAGGGTACCTTGAACAAGGTTTTCTTTTGGGGCTTAGGGCTTAGGGCCGAGGATAGTAGGACTTGTTGAAGAATGAAAAAAGAAAATGGAAACCACTATGTTATGCAGGGTTCAGGTTCTGATCTTCGAGGTCAGGGGGGAACTTTTTCAGTAGAACATATTTACAATTACTTCTACCTCTATAAATCACATACTGGCTCCAGTAATCCGTAGCTAAAAACTACTACTTACTAAAGTACCAGGATCCTCCGAGTAGCCTCCTCCAGGGCACGTTTGATACAAGGAGTACCCAAACCTTGATTTGAGATGGGAGGTTCCAAATATCACTGGGGTACGAAGGTTTGGGGTTTAGGGTTTTGCTATAGGTCTCCGCACCATATGGGCACACCCATACACATAGAGGGTGTAGGTGTTTTTAACCCTGGGGACTACTTGGGAGGACCTCATGTACGAGATGGATCCAACCCTAAAGCGTAAACCCAGACCACGGAAAAGCAAGTGTCACGGTCCAAGAATATGGTAGTTTTCCTAAATAGGGGACCCCAATATGAACTCCAAACTACTACAGTCCTTATTATGGGAACCCCCAAAAAGGTACCCCTAATTTTGGGAAACCCCCATATGTGACCCAAACGCTAAGCCCTCTGTGTCCAGAATCGTGCAGGCATGCTGCGTGCCTCTAGGTTAGAAAGTAGGATCCATAAATTAAACTCCCCCGAAAACTGAACCCAGGACCTTCGTAAACCCACAGAATCTCTACATCCTGCCGTAGCCCAAGAAACCTTACGTACTCTTGGTGGTGAGGGCGGAAGGCTGGGTTGTGGTTCCACCCTCACATGTTTTTACCCTAAACCCTAAACCCTTTCATAAGTACTTCCCAGAAACTTCGGCTTCTAGCCCCCCAACCCCAAAAAATTCAAAACCTCACAGGAGCCACTGTCTATGCTCCTACTATCACCCTTAATCACCCCTATAGTAGTCTCCTATATGAGCGCCTTCAAGGAGTTACGACCCTAAACCCTAAACCCTATATCAATCTCCTTTAAGGAGTTATTTAGGGTTTAGGGTTTAGGGTTAAGACTATAGCTCACATAAATTTTCACTCAAAAGCAGAAGCACCTGGTAGCCATGATCCCGGTTCCGATCAACGAGGCGTCGGACCACCCAACCTTCATCCTTGCAAGGGAGACGCTAGGCTCAAGGCTCTAGGGGTTTAGGGGTTTAGGGATTTAGAGGTTTTGGGGTTTTGGGGTTTTGGGTTTAGGGGTTGGGAGTTTGGGGTTTTGGGTTTAGGGATTAGGTTTGAGGGTGTTTGGGATTACGCTTTGAGATTGGGACTAAGGTATGCTAAGCTTCACGGCGGAGGCCCTCAGAGTCCTAACACATAGACCTGCTTTAGGGTTTAGGGTTTAAGGTTTAGGGTGTAAGGTTTAGGGGTCCATCCTCGCTTAGAGGGTGCACATCGGAAGAATCCTATCTGTTACATCCAGAGCGACATCAATGGGAATCTTGAACGCCCGAATGTTTGTCGTTTCTTGGGTTTGTGGGGAAACCTCAAACCCCAAACCCTAACCCTTAACCCTAATAAAGCTTAAACCCTAAACCCTAACTTCAAGCTGTCTGGGCCTGAGCAGCACGTCTTGGAAGCACGCGAATTTAAATACAATGTCCGAAAGGAATGAATGGAACCCTTGGGAGAAGTTTTTCAGATTGTAGGCTACACCATAAGGCACCAGACAGTTCCTTATTGGGTGGCATCACAAGGCCCACAAGAACTACCTAGAAGCCTCTGGGCAAGTGCTATGCTCAATTAGGAAAATTCTCAAGTCGAATGCTTGCAGGCTTACCAGTCCAACATGACAGCAGCGAAGCTGACCAATTTTCTTTGGGGCTAAACCCTACACCCTAAATCCTAACTCCTACACCCTAAACCTTAAATCCTAAATCCTGAACCCTGAATCCTAAATCCTAAACCCTAGACCCTACATCCTAAGGCCTAAGCCACCAAACGTCTAACGTTTGTGCGGCTGACCTTGCAACAGTCCAACCGACGTCTCCTAGAATTTGCCGTAAAACCCAAGCCCTGCTGGGAGGTTTTAGGGTTTAGGGTTTAAGGTGTAGGGCTTAGGGTTTAATGTGCAGGATTTAGTGTTTAGTGGTAAGGGTTTCGGGTTTAGGATTAAGGGAGCGCAAGAGGACTTAGCAAGAGATCAAAACGAAAATGGAAGCTACTATAGAATCTCTGATTTGGGATTCTGGGTTTAGGGTTGAAATCAAAGTGAGCATGGAAGCTACTATACAATCTCGGATTTAGGATTCTGGGTTTAGGGTTTGGGGTTCAGGCTTTCGGTGATACCTGAGGTGGTTTTACAGCTTGTAAGGGTCATGCGTATACTTACTAAATTGCCCCGACACTCCAAGTAAGATTGGCTGAAGAAGCATATCAGTACGGTTGATGGACAAAACCCTGCATAACACTAAGCATACTGCAAAAACATGAGAACCAGGTCTACGTACATTGGGTCATGCGGGTTTTGTCCATCAACGGCATGTTTGACCGAGTTTGGCGCAACAAGGCTAAGACGTCCGGAGTCGCAAAAAGATCGCAAAGATCGCATTGGCGTTCTGTAGTGGTTGAGAACCCTAAGCCCTAAACCCTAGGCCTCAGGATGTCAGGTTTGGTGCTTAAGAATTAGAAGTTTAGGGTTGTGGAGTTCCGGTTCTAGGGTTATGGATGATGGTTTAGGCCAGCGCGCGGAAGCGTATTACGCATACTGCTGCTGGAGGGTAAAGGGTAGTCAAGAAACAGAGAGATACGCCTGAGACATCCTCTGAGTTGAACTAACACCATGGGTTTAAGGTTTAGGGTTTAGGGTTTAACTGCGATGTCTCCTAACTAATCAAACCCCCAGTGTAAGCTACCCGTGAATCTGCACTGATTCGGAGTTATATTGTGAGGATAACTGCAATCTACAATAAACATTGCATTGACATCAGCGGTTGTTTCAGAAGTACCTGTACGCGTTGATGTAGAACGTACTTCCAAACGTGCGAGGCATAATCTGGAATGCTTCACCCTAGACCCTGAAACCCTGAATCCTAAACCCTGAAACCCTGAACCCTAACCCTGAACCCTAAGCCCTGAACCCTCAACCCTATACCCTAACCCTAAATTTTAAACCCTAAACCGTAAACCCCAAACCAAATGCCTCTTCGATTTTGATGGGCATCACCATATATCCTCGGATCTTCTTGGAGTGGCCGACCTCTCCCAAGCAAGGGTTTAGGGGGAGTTTGGAGGTTTAGGAATGTAGGGTTTAGAGATTGAGGGTTTAGGTTAGGTTTACGGGTTAGGGTTTAGGGGTACAGGGGTTTAGGGGTTAGGGATTGGGGTTTATGGGCCAGGGTTTGGGGTCGAGTATTTAGACGTTTAGGCGTTTAGGCGTTTAGGCGTTTAGGGATCAAGGCTTCAGGGCTTCGGGAATTTAGGGTTTAGGGGTGAGGGTTTCGAGGTTAAGCGGTTTAGGGATTTAGGGTTTAGGGATTTAGACTTTGCCAGTTTACCTATAGCTCCTATTCGAGCCATCCACATGGTATTCCTACTTGCTACGTCCTCACCCTCCAAGTACAGTTCAGGCGTCAGTACGAGCCACACGTCCTTCAAGTTTGAATTACACATGTGGTATGTAAGGAATATTCCCTAAACCCTAAACCCTAAACCCTAAACCCTGTAAGCCCTAAGAAATGACCCTGAACCAAGAAACCCAAGTCCTAGACTATGAGCTCGAAGCTCTAAACGCCCACTCCTACACCACAAACTGGCTGCCACGGATTTACCCACCCCCCCAATTTTGGGAAACCCTAAACCCGAAAATAGTAGCTTCCATTTTCTTTTCCATTATCCTTATATTATTATATAACTCCATTTAAAGGTTCCCCCCCCCCTGTAGCCACTAAGTCCTTGGCTTCATATGGCTGTTTCTGTGACTCACCCCGAGAGAATCCTCAAAAGCAGGTCTCCATCCTCCCCTCAAGCGATGGTATCATGATAGCATCGGCATTTCTACGAACCCATGATAGCCAAACCCTAAAACAACAACCGTGACAAATTATCCTGTAGTTTCATATCAGCAGTATTCATGACTAGGGATCGAGGTGTGGTTTTATCAGGGAGAGGAGACAACCTTTCAATTTGGATGTTAATGCGTATGTGTATGTGTGTTTTTGGTTTCAACTTTCATGAACTATCTGCTTTTGCATGCTGAATAAGAACCCACTCATGCTTCCTGCGCAGTCCCCAAATATCGATACGGTCTCTGAGGGTAGCCATGGTACCTTTACGGAGGTTTATCAGAGTTATGTAGGGGCATATTAGGCGTATATAGGGTTTAGGGTTTGTTTGAAGCAGCGAGTTTAAATGCCAAAACCCGAAGCCCCTAACCCCCTACAGTACACAGCCCCTATGAATTCCTATGAGATCTAATTTCCATGTAGCTTTCCATTATCTTGTTCGGCCTCCTGCACCAAAGCTTCCAAGCCTCAACCAAACCGTAAAGCTCGATGCTTGACCTACTTAAGGACTACATCTTGACTTGTTGTTTGTCATTTCCCAAATCACAACACCGCGATCCCACGTCCAAAAGAGCAGTACTCCCTGATCCTGAATCCAGAAAATCACAGCACCCTAATCCCAAATCCAAAAAGCTAAGCCCTAATCCCAGCAATATAAACTTCATGTAAGCCCTGACTTCTCCCAACAACTACAATAGTTAGCCCGTAACTCCATGTTGCACAATTTCTTTTGTGGGTTCTATCTAGTACAGTAGTGAAGTGGCTGAGACTACCAAGCCGTGGATTTAGGGCTTTGGCTTAGGACCCTAAACCCTAAACTCTTTACAGGAACACCCCACATCCGGGCCTGGTACACCACGTCGCCATTTGCCAAATGTCTGGACATACACACATATCCATTGCTTGGGTTTTGGATGAGAGTTTTAGAGTGTTACGAAGAATCTTGCATGACCTTAGTATACTGTGATATCTGTGATAACACAATTCCCCAGGTATACGGTACCTAGGGTCATGCAATGTTTAGTATCCCGCAGAAGGATCCAGGCATAGGCTTTCGGGGGGTGGGTAATGTTTTTGACATTGGTGCCGAAGGTGAAGTGGTGGTTTGGATTCCTGTAAATATACCTTGATTGTAAATATATGCCCTGAACCCTAAACCATGAACCCTGGACATCCCCCTTCCCCTTTTGCACCACCGGTAAGCGTAGGGTTCTCTGGTTTTGGGGTTTCTGGTGTAGACATTCGGGCGTGACGGTTGAGGGACTCGGCTTTGGGGATTAGGTTCGTTGGGTTTAGGGACGAAACTTAGGCATTCAGCCCACTTACACAATGATCTAATCCAAACCCTAAGGCGTAAACCGTGTTGAGACTTAAAGAGGTAGGTCCTTTACTGCCTGACCTGCAGGATTCTTTCACGCGTATGGCTTCACAAAATCCTTTTTGGTGGCTGCGCCAAGTGAGACTAAGATTAGATTCCTCCTCTACAAGGCCACAACCAAAAGTTATGTGTCTCAACACGGGATGTATGATAGAGGCATGCGCAGTGCGGCACGGTTTTTCATTTTTTTCTGTGGTGTGCGTTTGTGCAGGAGGTCTAGGGTTTAGAGCCTTGCGGGAAGCTGTTTGGAGTTCCAAGTCAAAACCCTAAAGCCCTTAAACCCTAAACCTTGAAATCCTAAACCCTAAACCCTTACACCCTACCTAAACCCTTAAGCCCTAAACCCTTGGGAGTATTAACATCCTTTCATTAGCTTTGGAAGCACTTGGGCAGGTCCGCGGCTGATAAGGGGGTTTCCAGGTGACAGCTTCAGAGACAAGCATCTTTAGGGTCTAGGGTTCAGGGTTTAGGGTTTAGGGTCTAGGGTTTAGGGTCTAGGGTTTGAGGTTCAGGGTTTAGAGTTTAGGGTTGAAATTTGATCCCCTCCCTTAGCAATCTGTTAATGGGACGTTAATGGGAACCCCAGGACATGGAACGCCAAGAATATAGTAGGAATATAGTAGGAAAATACCTACCAAGGACCTTATATGCTGATTATGTTCCTGCTATATTCTTGGGGTTCCCTGTCTTGTGGTTCCCAATTTACAGCCTTTATCCCAAAAATGAAGATTCCCAATATTGGTACGAATTTCCACTTGAGGTGAATATTTATGGCTAGGGGGGTTGTGGTGTGCGGCTACCGAAGAACAAGCTCACATACCCTGTACATGACAGGCCCAGAACAACGGAGTCATCAATAATTAAGAATGACTTTGAAGGACTCGGATAGAATGTGGTAAGGGGACTTGTGTAACCCATGTGTAACCCAAACCCTCTACCCCAGGACCCTATAGCTACCATGTGACGATACTGAGGTCATGATTTCGGGGCCCAAGCCCTAGACCCTACACCCGGGCTTGGGTTCCCGCGTTATCAAGGCTTACTCCCTAAATCCAATGACAGACATGCCCGTACTGAAGCCATGGAAGTCTACTCTAAACCATGCAGCCGAAACCATAAGTCCTAAACTCTACAATCATGGGTCCCCCCTACTACTAGGCAGACAGCTTGCACTCGGCTGTGAAGTAAAAAGAGTCTTTTGGTGTCGAAAATTAGGTCTGAAGCAACTTGGCCATGTTGAAACGCAGGAAATCTACATTCTACTTACTTTTCAAGATTACTGACTTTCGGATAGGCTCTAGGTGTAAGTTGGGATTGGAAAGCACAACGTGTGCGCAGCTAAGAGGCCCTTGGGGGTCCATGCTTTAATTTCCGATGTTCCACATACTCCTGACACATGACATGCTCAAAACACCAGGCAGCGTGAGACAAAGTGCGCACCTAGCCCAATCTTGGGAACTGGAAACGCGAAAACCACGAATCGTGAGGCTTGCATGTAACTTTCCCGCAGCCCCGAATGCGGTCACGACAGGGCGCGTATCCGGCGATGTTGAGGAAGAGCTCTTGAAATACAGGGTCTTCTCAAGCCAAAGAAGCCCAAAAGCACAAGACTGTCGAGTTTCACGGCCGAACGCGAACCAAGTTCCTTGTACGTTCCCCCTCCGTTAAGGCTGACTCAGGTCATTTGGGGATTACTGGGCGTATTTAAGGCTAATTAAGCGAGAACCTAGGGGGGATAAGGACGTGGGAGGGTAGTAGGGAAACACATGATACACCCTAAACTCTAGATCCTAAACCCCAAGCCTCAAACAAGACCCCAAACTGCTACAACTTTTTATGGGGATCACCCAAAAAAGACACCACACTTTTGACAACCCCCCGTAAATCATAGAGCCCACACGCTAAATCCAACACAAGCAAGTCCATCACTCTAAACCTTAACCCCTAAACTCTAAACCAACCAGGCCTCACCAGCGCCTCTGGCGGTACTACTTTTCCAGAACCCGGTGCATACCTCAGCGACCAGGCTAAGGGTTTTAGGGTTTAGGTTTGGGGTGTAGGGTTTGTGGTTTAGGGTTTAGGGTTTGGGGTTCAGGGCTTCGGGTGGCTTAGGGTGGTTTAGGGTTTGGGGTACCTACTTGAAGGATTAGGGTGCCTTAGCAAGTATACTTGCAATCCCCTGTACGCCATACAACAGCCTCAGGCATCTCAACTCTTCGCCAGCTTCTAAGTCCCCCTGACCTTCCAAGTAGACTGGGTTGCTGTTAAGGAACTGAAATTAAGTTACCATAATGGGTATATATAGTAACTAATCGGGTTTCCCCAATATAGTAACTCAATTTAAGTTCCTTAACAGCAACCCAGTAGAAGGTTTAGGAAATCGGGCCTAGGCCGTTTGACCAGCATTCATGGGCTGAGGGAAGAAAGCCTAAGGCTCCGCTCCGGCATCCACAGGTTCAGGGTTCGAGACACCCCAGGACCTACTTAGGGTTTAGGATTTAAGGTTTAGGGTTTAGGATTTAAGGTTTAGGGTTTAAGGTTTAGGGTTCAGGGTTTAGGCGGGCTTTAGAGTGAACGAAGGCGTGGAGGTGAAATTATTGGGAGCGGGTCCAGAGATGGACCATCAGCCGTCTCAGCTGGATTCTATGTGACCCAAGGGTGTGTGGTAGGGTGTAGGGTTTGGGAATGCATGTATCGCATTTGCATTTATACGCTAGGTACCCTGGGCCTAGGTTGGAGTCTGTCTAAAAAATGTGCTTCGGGGCCGCGTATCTCTTCGCCATATTATACATTGGGCCCACATGCGTTCCTATATAGACACGTTGGCAGGTTACCAGGTTACCATACAACATCTGGGTACTTGGCCCAAGAGAGCTATATTTGCCGCTACAGCCTCAAATAGGGGTCTTCTGGGTCTGGGTTAGAATCAACCAGCCCCAAAACCGAAAAAAAAAAACAAACGAGGGCTGCAACAGGCATGCTAAGCACATGTGGATTCCTTCAACCGAAGCTGCTGAGGCGGGACCCTCGTCTTTGGCCACTCCTGCTATACTTCGGGCACAAGCGATTGTCGTAACAATGCAGTCCACATGTGGGTCCTCAGGTGTAGGGGGCTTGTGATATATATGAGGGTTTCTACGGGTGTAGGCTTTAGGGTTTAGGGTTTTTGGTGTAAGCCCCCCCCCAGCCCCAATATCCGTTCTGTACATCACTCATGTTCCAAGATGAGCAGGATCCTGCTTCTCCCAACTCCAGAACAGAGGCAAGCATAAAACCAACAGCTCAACCTTCTAATCAAGCCTCCACACCTCTCAACCTCCAACACTTCCCCACACTTGAGAGTGTCTCCACATTACTCGCGTTAGGAAGCGCCCATGATCCCCCCAACCCCTAAACCCCAACAAACCCCAAAACCCTAGACACCCTAAACATCCTACAGATCCTAAATCCTAAGCACCCTACAAAACCTCAAAAACCCAGTAAAATCCTTAAAGCCCAAAACCCTCAAGCCCTGGACATTCCCACGGACTCACAGAGCACCATGGTTGAGATACTTCCCTAAACCCTAAACCTTGGGGCAGAGCGGTTCCGGCTTGTTCACAACAACTAGATCCTTGGGATCCTCCAGGACACATGGGTCGTTTCCCAAAAATTTGGGTCCCCAGAAAAGGGACTATACTATGTTGGGGTTTAAGGTCTAGCGTTTAGGTTCGGGGTTTTGGGTTAAGGTTTAGAGTCCAGGGTTCAGGGTCTAGGGTTTAGCGTCCTAAGCCCTAAACCCTTCTAGGGAGGGTTGCTGCCAGTGGACTTGAAATACAGCCTGCTGCTTAACCCTAAACCCTAAACCTCAGGTTTTAGGATTCCGGGACGCTTGGATTGGGGGTTTCGGCCTCAGGGATTTAAGTTGAGGGCCTAGTCCAGGTTGAGGGGCTGATGGGGTTGACGCAGGTTTAGAGGTTGAGGGTTTCTAGGTTGAAGTTGCCAGGTTTAGGCAGTAATTAGAGTTTAAGCGCTTCAAGGAAAGGATAGTTACGGTGTAGTGTTTAATTTGGCATGGACACCGTCAAAATTCCCATGAAGAGTACTGCCCTTGTAGACAGAGGCTGTATGTCTTCCTTGCTAGACTGCAGAGGCTGAATGCATGGTTTCCATTCAGTCGCACAACTTGGGCATCGCAAGTGCAGGGTTCAGAGCAGTCTTCGGAAGTCTGCTGTAGGAAAAAATGTAGGACGTTGTAATGACAAGAAAAGATTGTATAGCCTTTACACCGGGGATTATAGGGCATGCACAATGCAAACCGCACATTTCATTGTGTGCCCTGAATACCCAGCTATTGCAATCTAATAATGCTCAAAGCTTATGCAGACTCTACATCAGCCCCTTTGACCCAGAAATCCCTTTGATATTCGCCGCCAAATGGTTAAGTGTTTTAGGGATTTCCAACTAGGACCGGTCCTGAAGCAACTTTGACCCCCAGAAACGATTCCGACAGTGCTCTCACGGTTTAGGGTTTAGGGGGGCCCCCTGGAGGTCTAGGCCAGGCCCCATTTCCTTAACCCCTAAGCAAACCCCACACCTTCACTTTGTAAACCTTTCCTTGAAGCCCTCAAACTCTACTGCCCAAATTTCTCAACCTGAACCTAGAACCCCTCAACCCGGAAACCTTCCTCAACCCCATCAACCCTCAACACAATAACACTTAACTACCGGGGCTCAACCCTACACACCTAAACCCTGCACTCTAAACCCTATCCCGGCACCCAAACTTGTGTGGGACTGCGTAAGCTTACCGGGGTCCACGTTATCTTTGGGGGGCCATCCCTAAGTACAAATCTTAAACCCCAGAACCCAGACCCTAAACCCTAAAACCTAAGCCCCAAGCCCTAAAATCCAAACCCTGTAACCTAGAACCTGCACCCTAAATCCTAAAACCTAAGCCCCAAGCCCTAAAATCCAAACCCTGTAACCTAGAACCTGCACCCTAAACCCTAAAACCTAAGCCCCAAGCCCTAAAATCCAAACCCTATAACCTAGAACCTACACCCTAAACCCTAAAACCTAAGCCCCAAGCCCGAAAATCCAAACCCTATAACCTAGAACCTACACCCTAAACCCTAAAACCGAAGCCCCAAGCCCTAAAATCTAAAGCCTATAACTTAGAACCTACACCCTAAACCCTAAACCCGAAACCCTAAACCCCTAAACCCTAAAACCTAAAAAGCTCGGCCTGGAGGTTCATCACCCTCCACGTTCTGTTGGCGTCCCAGCTGCCTGGTGTAACGGTAAAAATTGGGGTTTAGGGTTTAGGGTTTAGGGTTTAGGGTTTAGTTAGGACGCTGGCTGTATCCAAAAGAGTCCATGTAGCTTTTGTATAATGGATTTTATAGGGGAGTAGTATAGGGGTTATCAAGGGGGATACTAGGAGTTATACTATCTACGTAGATATATAATATATATATATATACTTAGGGCCCAGAAGGGCTCCAATATAACTACGACTTTAGTGCCAAAGTACATGCTACATATCTACATGGACCCTTTGGGTAGGGGCTTTGCTGGTAGATGTTGATACACAATCACGTTTCGGAGTCTAGGGTTGATAACCTAAGGGCTCTCATTAATTGGAATAACATTGTGCGGTATGATATGCTTGCAGTCTAGAAGGGTAATTAGGCCCAAAACCCAGAACCCTAAACCCTTAATCCCCAAACCCCTAAACCATCCTAAACCCTAAACCCTAGCTTAGGGACTCCGCTTTCAGGTCTGAGGTAAATTGGCGGGCGTCAAGGGACCCATGGGGACATCTAGGGATCATGGAACCACTCGAAGTGTAGCCAATCCGTGTTACCTCCTAGGACCCTGTCGAGCTCCCCCTGCTCCAATGATTCAGGTAACACGTGCTTGACTTGTAGCGGTTGACCGAGCCAGCAGAACGACCTCAATTTGAGATAATCCTTACCATACCTTTGCAATTCGGGCTAGTTCCCCGCCCCACCTGATGTAAACTTTCCTATGCTGCATCGGGCGCCCAAACCTGAAAACCCTGAATGCCAAACCAGAAACCGCAAACAACACACCTCCTAGGTCCTCACCCCTAAACCTCTACAACCCTAAACTCCAAACCAGGAACCCGGACTAAAACTCTCCTAAACCACTAAATCTTCCTACACCCTTGTCCAAACCTACACTTCTTGGTTTCTAGTAGAGAATCGATGCATGAACCTCTACAGGAGCCTCCATATAATCCACCAAGAATATCGTTCCCATCCTTTCCATCCTTGGAAAATTGAACCCTAAGGTTTAAGGTTTAGGGAAGCTTCCAATTCGTTTCCATTTCTTCATTCCCTACCAATAACAGCGAAGGACATCCAAAAGCCTGTAGATGCCCCTGTCTCCTTTTTTCTATATACATATATATATATCTCTCTCTCTCTCTCTCTCTCTCTCCCTTCATTCCCCTATAACAACCAGTAAGGAAAATCCTAAGCCCCCGCCTTCATCCGCGGCTCCCTGTTCTGGGTTCTCTGCCTTTACATTGAAGCTTTCTTAAGGGTTACTACCCTCAGGGTTTAGGGTTTAGGGATATTGTCTAAAGGGAGAGCCCTGGGGACGTAGCAGAAATGGTTGGGCTGGTATCGAAACTCCCCCATATCTGAAAACTAGAAGGAGATGAGGGGAGGGTTCATCTTCAAGCGCATTGGGATCCTTCAAGGTTTCGGGTTCAGGGCTGGTAGAAAAGGGTTAAACATGCATACATAGCGGAACGGAAAAGCGAATGGAATCTAGCGTATCATTTACAGTTTAGGGCTTCTCGAAACTGCGGATATGTTTTTTGAAAAAATGGCGCTCATTCAAACTAGGACTACACTGCTCGACTCTGCAAGTTCAGAACCCACAGACTCTAAGTCTATGAACAATGCCCAATTCAGGCCCTAAAGCTCATAAAATACCAACTTCTTTGGGGCTACTTGGAGCCCCCATGACAAGGTGCACCACCTTGGAGCAACTTGCTGGCTCTTTGTAGGATTTTTTTTTTTGTGGGACCCTTTCTCCAAGGCATGATCCTTAAAGATGCCATTCTGGCACGGTCCAGGATTTAGGGTTTAGTGTTTAGGGCGTAGGGTGTAGGGTTTAGCGCTTAGGGCTTAGGGTAAGGTGTTTAGGGTTTGGGGTTTAGTGGAACGAAGGAATGGAAAAGAACATGGAAACTACTGTAAGGTAAGGAAGGGAATATACAGATCTACAGGGATATATTATGGACTTTATAGGGTCTAAGGGTTTGGCCTTGGGGAATGGCAGAATGGAGAAGGACATGGCAACTACATCATAATTTGGGTCATTTCCCCTTACAGTAACATTTTCCTCCATGGTGATAAGAGTTAAAACAATCCCTCGATAAGACCCTTTGAGGCCTTTAAGGACGGTTACTGTAAGAGAGGACTAAGGTTTAGGGTTTAGGAAATGAAGGAAGGAACACAGTATTGCATTATATGCTAGTTTCCATAAATGAGGGAAATCCTTCTTCTAGGGACTGCCAAATCTTGGGAAACCCATGACCCTAAACCCTAAACCCTAAACCCTAAACCCTAGACCCTAAACCCTAGACCCTAAACCCTAAACCCCAAACCCTAAACCCTAAACCCTAAACCCTAATTTAAGATCCATTCCTCCTCCATTCCCTGCTGAGCCAGAGGTGATTCCGGTTCTTGGTTCAGGGATGGAGGGTGTAGTGTTCAGGGGCTTGGGATTTGGGTGAAAAGGTTAGGGGATAGGGTATTATAATATAGTAGCTTCCATTTTCTTTTCCATTATCCCTATAAAACCCCTATAGAACCACCAAAAAAACACTACTCAATATCACCCCAATATAACCCCAATGGGACGGGGTGAGGAGTAAGGAGTCTCAGAGTTTAGGGCGTTGGGTTCAGAGGTTTAGCCTGCGCATGCTTTGGCTTTAGCATGGTAAGTAGCTCTCCTAACTAAGAAACGATTGCAAGAACGCATTGAAACCTACGAATTTCATTGTGTAGGGCTTCAGCGTAGAACTGGCCGTCCAAGTTTTTAGACGAACCAGGCCGTATCATACCCGAAGGCTCCATGCACCTATATAGTCAGTCTATGCTTAGGGCGCAATGGGCTACTTTGGGCCCAAGTCTATACTATATGGCTATAAACCTTTTGGGAAAATTGGTGAGCGTGTCGTCCGAGTCCCTCTATCTTCTTTGGCACGACTTCTTGACAACTTGAGGGGGGAGAACCTGAGGTATGCCACGGTACGTATATTCCCAAACCCGGGCTACGTAAAGTATCAAAATGTTGGACCCCAAACCCTAAACCTGAAACCCAAACCGGTGCACCCGGGAAATATGCTGAGCTCCAAGCCCGGTAATATTCGCCTATTTGCACCCTGTAAGCCATTCAGCGCTGCTCCCATCAGTGGGCAAATCATAACAACTCCAAAGCGTGAGGCACGGGGGGACCATTTTCTATGCGAACCCCCATTTGGAGCGCGGCTGATATGAGTTGCCTTGCACAAACTCATGACGATCTGAAGCCCCAAACCCCTAAATTCCGAGAAACCCTGACACCTAGCTCTCAAGCCCATATAAACTTACCACTACTTTAGGATCTCAGATTTCCTTAATCTCCAAAATTTTCAAGCTCTTAAGCTCAAAATGAAGCCCCCCACCCAAACCTTCAGTAGTGGCAATAACCTAAATCCTAAACCCTAACCCTTGAACCCTAAAACCCTTAACACTAAACCCGAAAACCCTAAAAGACGAGACCCTAAACCCTAAAACCCTAAACCCTCAATCCTAAAACCTTAAACCCTAAAATCCTAAACCCTAACCTGACCCCTGCTGCCTTGGTCATCTTCTGCGAGGCATCGTGTGGGTCAACTGGCTCAAAGAATCTGGGGCCTCCCTGGCATCAAGGAGAAGCCTACAGTCTTTGTTTTTCGGTGCTCAGGGTTTAGGGTTTAGGATGCAGGGTTCGGGGTTTAGGGTGTGAGACTTAGGGTTGAAGGGTTTAGGGTTTCTAGAGTTTAGGGTCTTGGGGGATTAGGGTTCTTGGGTAGGTTTGGGGGGCGCTATACAACTTGAAATTCTCATGGCTTTGTAAGGATTAGAGGGGGAGCAAGATTTTTTTTAAAAAAACTCTTCTGCAACCTACCCTTGTTTGGAGGTCTACCCGATCCCCAAGAAAGCTTTGAGCAACTATTTTTCTAAACTACTTTGAGGGGTTCAGGTAAGGTCTAACTTGACTTACTGGTTCTTAAGGGAGAATATGGATACATAATCCCTATATAATCCCTATATAATAGATTCCCTTGTTCCCTACAAACGCCTCAGCAAGCTTCGGACTTAGGACTGGGGGGCAGGCAGCTCACAGGGTAAAGGATGCATAGTATTTACAACTTAGGGCTTTAGCGCAGGGGTCTCAGAGGTAGGGTGAAGGGTTTAGGGTTTATGCTTGAGGTTTGAGGACTTCATGTTGATGAGCCAAGGCTTGGGGGTAAGGATTTTGGGCCAAGGGTTCTGGGGTCTTAGATACTACCCCTTAGCCCAAAAACCCCAAACCCTAAAGCCTAAACCCCAAACCCCTTAGGGGCTCCAGTATCACCCCTAAGCCGTGCCATCTTGCCAGGGGCCTGCGCGGTTGCATCGCAGGTGGCCCAACCTCCGGTACTCAAATCCATGCCATGCACATATGCGCACCTTAGAGGCCTTAGAGTTTAAAATCTCAACTCCTAGTACCCCCTGAAATAACCCTACAGGAGTTCCCTATATAAGCCTCTACATAACCCCCCTCCAAGAAGTTTAGACTCTAGCTCAGTGTACGTGTGCATGTTTTTACGTATTAACCCCTCCCACCAAAAGCCAGGTGCTCCAGTTCACACCGCAGCCTTTGAGGGGCATATAAACAGATTAATATAGATATATATGTGTACACGCACACACACACACACCTTTATACGCTCGGACCTCACCTTTTCTACGAATATGTTCGGTACTGCACGAGCTGTTTGTTGAACCTGCTGCCCCTCTGCGTGGTGCTTCTGTGGGACGTAGCTGTGTGAATAATGGTAGTGGAGAAGGTTCTCCAAACAGGACCGAGCCCATATTTCCGACAAGTCCAAATGTTCATGAAGATTTTTTTGAACATGCTTAGGCTGAGATGCACATGAATAAAAGTTGCGGCGACTCTTCTTCACAGGAAGTAGGAGATACACCCAACTCAAACGAGTCCGCCTAAGAAACAAAAACCCACAATTTCAGAGTCCCTTGCATGATGGCGGGAGCAATGATCGGCACTAAAACGCCTGACGGATTATTCCCTGAACTGTACACCTTCATGCGAAACCCAAAACCCTCAACCCTCAACCTTAAACCGCGATGTCCATCCTAAGGAACATAGAAGCCAGACCTAATTGGGGCTTTAGGGTTTAGGGTATGTTCTTCTTAGTTTGCGATTTAGGGTTCAAGGTTTATAGGGTTTGGGGTTTAGGGTAGGGTTTAAGGCTTAGCGTAGACATGCCACCAGCTCTGTAAAACACAGCTCACATGGAAAGGTGCCAGCATTCTAGCGTCCTTCTAAGGATCTAGGGGTCCATGGTGTTTTTTGTACGTCTATAGAATCTCGTCCCGAATACGTCGTCCTACATGTAGAGACCCCCGAAGTTGGACTGTAATTGTGAGGCCCGCCCGTGCGATGCCACACATTCTTAACTTCTGCGGTGCTTCAGGGAGCGGAGTGGTAAATCTAGGTTTACTATTGGGTTGGTACATATGCGTACATATATGGATTATATGGTTGTGCGTAACGGAATATTCTAGGACGTCACTCCCGCACGCCAACTAAACCCGAAACTATGATAGTAACTATGAAATCAAAAAACCTAGTTCGCAATGAGGCCTGAAGATTAAGCACTAACCCTAAAACCAGTCAGAAACCCTAAAGAAGCCTAGCCGAGAAAACATAATTCTGCGAAACGGGAAGGGGTCTGAGGCTCCGTGCCGCTGCGGATCCGTGATGAGGTGGAGGGCTGTCAGAAGAGTTGCGCTTGAGTGTGTGAGATCTAGTGTGTGGGCTTACGGTACAGGGCCTTTGCAGGGTAGAGTTTATGGCCCTGGGGTAGTCGCTGGTTACCGTTAATTTTTCGTAGCATATAAACTGAAAATCCCCAAATATGTGACTATGAAGGCTGGGAAAGAGAGATCAACGTTTTCTGCTGAAAATGTAACAGAGTAGTGGTATGGACGAGTTGTGAGGCACTGATGTTTGCAGTTATTCCAGATTCCGAGCGGCCCTCATAGATGCAAAGTAGAGGCAATATTTGCAAACTGGTACATGCTGGTACTTAGAATGGCATGATGTTACATCTTCCTAACGAAGGCTCTCAATATGCGAGTGCATAGTATGGCATTTTCAATGCGACTGTTGCGGAGATCATGTAGAGACCTAAACAACTAGGGTTTAGGGTTTAGGGTTTAGCGTTTCAGTCCACTATCTCACACTTATTCTGTGTGTTGTCAAATTTGTGGTGTCTTTTTGGGTGACTGGCATACTACTGCCCCCTGTACTTAAGGCAACCAAATAAGGGTTATGACTTTCACAGCCTCCTAATGTCTTAACCCTAAACCCTAAATAAATACCATATACAGTCTGGTAATGGGGAATACTGGGAGGGAGGCAGGGTCAGGTGAGGGCACTGCAGTTTGTCTAACGTCCAAACCACGCCTTACATGTGCCCTACACCCAATCCCTTAATCCTGACTCCAAAGCCCTAAACCCTCAACCCCAAACCCTAGCCCCTTTTAGGATCCATATACCCTGAACTGGCCTCTCTAGTCGTTGCGAGGCTCTCTGGGAAGGAGATGTTCATCCGGACAATGCCATCCTGATTATAAGAGTTAGGGAATAGGGCGTACGGTCTATATAGGGCTTAGGGATTGGGGTTTATACAAGGTTTAGGGACTAATGGCGACATTATAGGGTTTGGGGATTGGGGTGTAGGATTGGGGTTTAGGGTTTATTTTGGTTTAGAGTTTAGACATTACAGGGTTTAGGGATTGGAGTTGAGGGTTATATGCGGTTTAGGGATTATAGGGTTTAGGGATCGGGGTCTAAGGTTTAGGCTGCAGGGTTTACGGCTTTGGCCGTTGGATTAAGGGTTTGGGGTTTCAGGCCCAAGGTTTAGGCCGCAATGCTTTGGATTTAGGCCATTTGGTTGGGATTCAAGGTCTAGGGTTTAGCTTAGGCTTGTTGGGATTCAGTGTATAAGGTCCAAGTTTTACCTAGCCTCGGGGTTTAAATTGTCTCATCCGTCCGATTGCTTCTCAAAGCAACAGCCTGTATACACAATCCCGAGTAAGAACGATGTCTCCGCAATATTGAACACCCTTGCGCACCCTGACACGACTTCCGGGGTAGCCTGTCTACATTTCCCTACCCAAACCCCGAACTCTAAACCGACTTACAACTTCAGGGACCCTGGAATTGAACCCAAGATTACTCCCTGTCCAAACTCCGCCCCACGGGACGGCCATAACCCTGGCTCCTGACCTCTAGGCTCAAAGCACCTAACTCTTGATTCCCAACACGAAGCCTTACAACTCAGAAGCCTGAACCCAAAACTGTACGACCTAAACGTTGAACCCACCCTAAATCGTATATCCCATGTGGTGGTGTAGGAGAGCCACATAATGGCCCCCAGTATAGTCTAGTCCTCACTCAGGCGCTGCCAGAAACCAACTCCGAATTTCCGGAAACCCTCGGCCCAAATCCCTTTTCATGCCTATAATATAAACTGGTGTAAAACCCGACGTAATGCAGGGTTGTACTTGGAGGTAGATTGACACCACTATTCCTGAAGAGCCCGATATACACCACCAAATACCATCACAAGAATCCTACATCACGTATGCTTGTTCCCTCTAATCCGCCGCGTTCTCTACCACTTTTTTCTAAAATCCATTTGATTTACCATGTTCTTGTCCACTTGCTTCTCCATTCTTGGGTAAAGCCTCCCCCCTCAACCCTAAATCCTAAACCCAATCCCTAAACCCTAAATCCCTAAACCCTAATTCCCAAGCCTAATTCCCAAGCCTAATTCCCTAGGCCCTAATCCCGAAACCCTAAACCCCATATCTCTGCAGCGACTGGTAGCCTCCGTCTCCTCCAGTGGGGCGGCCTGCACGGGCAGGGCACTCTGCTGAGTTGTGGGACCCGCGTGGGTGCCTTTAAAGCTGTTCTAGGGGTTTGCTCTATAGGACTAGGTTTAGAACTGAGACAGTAGGGCCTAGGGTTTAGAGTTGAGTGCTCAGGCTTCAGAGCTTAGGGTTTAACAGCTCAGGGTGTAGGGTGGAGGAGTTCAGGGCTTGGGGCTTGGAAATTGGCATCAGGGCGTCTGATTAGGGTGTAGAAGTTTCAGGATTTAGGGTTGGGGAGTTTTTGGAGTTTGGGATTTAAGGTGTAGGCGCGAAGTGGTTTAGGGTCTAGGGATTTACCTCGTTGACTTCCGCAGACTTTATTGTGTGTCCCCAACTGGGAGTCTCTGGAAACCAAAGGCATACACTGTTGTGGTGCATTGGGCCTCTTGCAGATGGAGCATGGGGGCTGCCTGAAGCTTGTTCAGGAATGACACAAGACAACATCAATTCGGGTACTAGATGGGAACTTCTGCCCTAGTCCTGGGGCCCCAAAAAACGAGGAGGTTAAGGTATATGTTACAGGAATGCTGGTAGCGTATGAGCCACAGTCTAAAGTCCTGGTCCTGGTATCCCCTTTACCATCCCTTACAGTAGTCCCTATGTAATCCCCATAATAACCCCCAATCAGGAGTTTAGACTACAGTTCATATGGACGTACCGATTTCAATAAGCACAAATGCCGGGAATCGTAGAAACAAACTCAGACAGCAGCGCTAGTCACATCCAGGTTTCCTGACCTTGGAGCACCTAGAAATGGCCTAAGGACGTCAGGGTCGTGATGACTGCAACATGGAATTTCTGAGCCATCCCCGAACCCCCAACCCCCAGCCTCAAACCTGAAACCCTAAACCCCAAGCTCTACACCCTAAACTCTGAACCCCAAATCCCAACCCTAAACGCTAAATCCTGAATCCTAAACCCAAACGCTAAACCCCAAATCCAAAAAACCCTAAACCCCTAAACCCTAAACCCTAGATCCTAAACCCTAAACCCTTTATGCCCTAGGCCTGGTCCACGACTGTTCCGCAGGTCAGGACCGCAACCTAGCGGGTTTAGGGTTTAGATCCCCAGGTTTTTGGAGGGCCAGGGAGACTTAGTCGGTATACTTACAAGTAGGTAGGGTTTAGGGTTTAGGGTTGCAGGTAAGTATACTTATAGCCTCTATACATTATGTAATAAGCCCAGCTGTCCGCATTATTAACCTGCTTAAGTCCCCTTGACCCTCCAATTAGGGTTTGATGCTACGCGGGGTTTGGTAGCTCCTTTAGATGCGAGAGCCTGGCACATGCAAACAGAGTTCAGGGCTTATGGATTAGGATTTAGGGTTGAGGGAACGGCGTGCAAATGTCTGATTCGAGGTCCGTAGGAGTAGGTAAGTTGTGCAGGTGGTGCTTATGTTTGCATGTGAGCAAGGACAATGGGCTGAAGACCACGCCAGCTTTCGAAGAAAGTGCCCAAAACACACAGCGACTGCTTGTGCAAAATATGTGATCAAGAGATGGGGGTCTCCCAAATATACCCTCACAATCATAAGCCTTCTTAGTGTAAGAGCGCCTAATTTGGGAAACCCCCGGTATGAGTCCGCTGTACCACCACAAGACCAAACAAGGCCGCCTCATCAGTGGAGAGTTGTATGGAGTTGCTGCCAAACTTAAGTCAAGTTATATACCACAAAACCATGCAAAGGAGCTATAGTCTAAACTCCTAGTATCCTCCTGCATAACGCCAATAGTACTCCCCTATGATCCCCTAGATAACCCCTGAAAGCAGTTGAGACCATAGCTCATATAGAGTATAGAATGCGAAAACCGGTCCCGCTGTAACATGTGAATGAAGCTCCTCAAGAAAAACGCTTCTGGAAACAAAAGATGCAGAGCGCCGCCGGGTGGTTCTCTGGGTATTCCAAACCTATAGGTTAGGAGGGTCTGGAGTTCAGGGGCTAGGGTTTAGGATTTGGGGTGCAGGGGTTAGGGTTTAG
>CAJNIZ010045389.1:30541-44991 GCA_905231905.1 Symbiodinium pilosum
CCCTAAACCCTTTGCCCCTAGACCCTAAACCCCAAGGCCCCTGAACCCTCAGCCCCTAGATCCTAAACCCTTAACCCCTAAACCCCCCAACCCTCAGCTGTGTGACCCAGTGCCTCGTCACTGTCCAGGGAGACCTCCACCAAGGGCGGAACAAGGGGGCTGGCAACCCTCTAGGGTTTAGGGTTTAGAGTTGAGCGTTTATTTGGGGTTATACAGGGGCTATATTGGGATAGTGGACAAGAATGCAAACGACTATTTAGGGTTTAGGGTTTGCCTGCTTAATTGCTAGCTGTTTAGGGTTCAGGGCTTAGGGGTTACTACCAATACGAATGAGATGACATTGTTGCAAAACCACTCTGAACACCGTAAACCCTATAAGCCCTAGATTGCCTTCAATCCTTTTCAGGGTTTCAGGATTCAGGGAGTCCTGGTCACTAATTCCCCCTGACCCTAAAGCCTAAACACTGGAACCTAGAACCTGGTTTAGGGTTTAGGGTTTAGGGTTTAGGGTTTGGCGGTGGTTTCAATTGTCATGTCCATTCCTTACAACTCCCCCTTTGACCCTCGAAGTAAAGATTTGTCGGACCCTCCAAGTGCACCCTTATCAGTTGGGTACTGGCCCCACCCCCTAGCAGTTTACAAATAGGCCCAAACTTAGGGCTAGAGAGACTAGATAATTATATGAGAAAAATTTTCCAGCTGTTAATGAGTAGCACCCAAAGTATCAAGTAGATCTCCAAACGGACAGACCCTTGAAGCAACCTCTAGGTTCCCTTCTAAGTACCCTCCAAATGATCTGCCTAAGCGAAATACACAAAACAACATCCTCAAATCCGGAACCCTAAACCCCAAACCCTAAACCATAAACCCCAAACTCTAAAACCTGAACCCCAAAACTGGATCCCAAACCCTAAGCCCTAAACCCCAAACCCTAAACCATAAACCCAAAACTCTAAACCCTAAACCCCGAAACCGAATCCCAAGCCCTCAGCCCAAAACCCCGAACCCTAGAACCTAAAGCCCCAAACCAACAAAAAACTAGGGCTGGCTGAGGACTCTGCCCCTTTTCTGACAACGATGTCGCCCTTGGATGAGCCACTCGAGAAGACTACCTGCAGCAGTATTCATGTGGGTTTTAGGGTTTAGGGCTTAGGTTTAGGGTTTTAGAGTTTTAGGGTTTTTAGGGTTTAGGGTTTCAGGGTTTAGGGTTTTAGGGTTTGGGTCTTAGGGTTTAGGGTTGAGCACCCTCCAAAACAACAGAACATGTTCCTATGGTGGTAGGCTATTGTCTGTTGGGCATATTTGGGCATATGATACATTGGAGGGTGAGGGGGGGGGGGGTTAATCATAGGCGAGGGGATTACTCTGCGTATAGCAATGCTGGGGTTCATTGTTGAAGGTACAAGGAACGCAGGGCATGTAGGATTTGCGGGCTTCAATGGCCTGAGCCTGAGCAAGCTAGTGAGCCGACATACTGAGAACGC
Source organism: Symbiodinium pilosum (assembly GCA_905231905.1). NCBI lineage: Eukaryota > Dinophyceae > Suessiales > Symbiodiniaceae > Symbiodinium > Symbiodinium pilosum. The sequence continues at coordinate 32,026 of CAJNIZ010045389.1, forward strand.
TCGGAGGCACATGAACTGCCAGCATGCGGGCCCTGAGGAGCAAACGTAGCATCTTTGTCCTGATGTTGCCTACAAACCCTAAACCCTAAACTCTAAACCTTAAGCCCTAAACCGGGCGACTATCATATGGGTGACTATAGATGTTGCTCCGGCTTGGGTAGCAAGAGCACAACTTGCTGGTGTTCAAGAGGAAGTCCAGGATGAAATAGAAGTACTGGTACAGGGGATTCTACAAGGGCTTTAGGGGTTTTAGGGTATGGGGTTTGGTTTAGGGTTAGGGTTAGGGTTTAGGGTTTTAGGGGTTTAGGGTATGGGTTTAGGGTATTGGTATAAGGGATTCTACAAGGACTGGTACAGGGATCCACTCTCCCACTCCTTCGCACCAAAACGGAAAATCCATCACCAACCCCTCTAATCCGTAAACCCTAAAGCCTGGAATCCTAAATAGCTGCAAGCATGACTTAAAATCGATTCTAACTGAACCTTGACATCGAAATCCCACGTTTTTCCCAAAACCCATACCCTCAATCCCACGAGGTTAAACAACTATAGCGTCAACTCTGTTCTAGCTTCCATGTTCCTCATCCCTCAAGCACCACCAAGACTAACATGCACACCGCGTCCAACCTGCCAACGTGGCTGCTTCACCTAAGCGAGACAGTGGGCTTGCAGAAGTCATGCTAAGGCTTTTTAAAGCACGGCACCTTTACAGAGCCTACGGATATATGTATGTATGAGTACATACCTACATGTACGGTATGTCAATGTAGATGCGAAGATATTCTATACAAATATGTGTATATGCATATGTATATACCGATGTACATGTACATATATACATATATAGGGGGAAGGTGTCGGGGTTCCATTTCTGATTATGTGAGGGACATGTGTAGAAATTCTCACAATACCGATTACAGTCATATATTCCGGCAAGCAGGGTAGTCCTGCGAATCCCTAGGAAATCATCTAGCACCAAATTAAGATAGAACAAAATCCCAGTAGTAAACAATCCAGGGAACACGCAGATTGGCATATTAAGGCATCCCCTTTTGTACCCCAGCGCACGAAAACCTGCCAAAAGGGATCCTCACTTTTGTGGAAGTTCTCAAGGTGCAGTTCCACTCTGGGCGGGCTGTGACCGCCAGCAAGGCCCCTAACCGGAAGCCTTCCTTGCAGGCTCAGGGACCCAGTAAGTAGGTTATACATGAAGCTATCAATCGCTTAACTGGGTTCCGCCGTCTCACCTACGATTTACGTTTCACCAGCTCTGAGTGGTCCAGAAACCCTTGACCCTAGGCCCGTATCTGCTGCTTTTGGGATACTACCAAATATCAGCGAAAGACGCGCACAACCCTCTCTCCCTCAAAGCTCTAATTGCTTTTTTTGATGGGTGGACTGGTTGTTTCGCCGATGAACCCTACTAAACATATGGGGGGGGGAAGTGGAAGCATATTGTGGGGGGAGGGAATTTCTCGGCCCTACACGTGCTCCCGCAAAACCGTAGTACACAAAGTCCCTGGGCCTATACAATGATGGGTTTCAGTCGGGCTGTGTAAGGTTTAGCGGCCTATAGGGTTGCCATCCGAAATGCTGCACCCAACAAACCTCACAGAGGCCCTGAAAACCCTAAAAGCCACATGAAACACCATGAACCCTAGATCCTATAGACCCTAAACCCTATATGATATGGACCATAAGCCCCCTATAAACCTATAAACCCCCAAACCCTACAAACTCTGGCCCCTAAGCCCTTGACCCTAGAAACTTTCCTAAATCCCGAAACCCAATCCCCAAGTCTACAAAGCGGAAAGCCAATGTCAGCTTTCAATCCTGACCCCTACACCGTATAGGGTTTAGGGGATAGGGTACAACCCGCAATCATATGAACCCTGTAAAGCTGTGAAGGACACCTTTTCGAGGTAAAGCGGTCCACCCACAGCCGTCGCGTCGACGGTTACCCACCCACGGGGCTGGCAGAAGATGATGGGGGCTTGAGGGTTCAGGGTTTAGGATAATCTTGGGATAATATGGGATTATATAGGGATATATAAGGAGAATGGAAAAGAACATGGCAACTACTATTTAGGGTTTAGGGCCTTGGGTGTGGGATTTAGGGTTAGGCGTGAAAATGTAGCGTTAGGGTCAGGGGTTTCAGTCTAGGGTGAGACCCTTAGAGGACTAGAACGCTTACATATGGGCTTTGCGGGCTGTACATACAGAGATAACTATAAATACAAGTATCCGTTTTCAGTCCGACTTTTGGATCCCACATGAAGTCCTTTGAAAAATGAGAGGTTTGAGAGAGAGGGGTATTTCGAGCTTATATGGATGAGGCTTAGGAAGCATACTTTCTAGAGCGGAGACATACAAAGAATATGCAGAGGACAATATGGATTATGGGGTTCAGCGGGTTCAAGGCATAGGATTCAGGAATTGGGAGGCCCTGTAAACAAGTTGTTTTACTCTTTATTCGATTGCTACCGGTTGGTAGTATTCCTGTCAATTCAAGGCCCCGAGCAGGGCTTAGAAGGCTATGGGGCGGCGTAGGGTTTAGGGCTTAGGATTGAAGGTCTAGAGCCATGCGATATGCAGCTGAGGGTGTGGCACATGAAGCCACACAGAAATCCCAACCCTCTCACATGCCCTAGTCCCAAACTCGGGATCATTCTGCCGCCGGACAACACAGGAAAAGCCAGCCTAATTAAATCCTGGACAGACCCTATCCTGGATCAGAGTTATGGGTTAGGATCCCCAACTCCGTAGAATTGAAATTTCTATATGGGGCTCAGAATCCCTAACCCTGAAACCCAAACCGTCAAACCACAACCCCCAAACCTTAAACCCAATGCTCAGCCGCCCTGGACTTCCTAAACCGCAGAGGCATGCAGGAGTTGGAAGAACGAATCTCAAGCTAACTCGACATGGAACTAAAGATTCCCAGACCCCCCATGAAGGAGACTCAGTATATCCTTCTACAACTGCTATATGTATCCCTTTGCGTCTATAAACCCAATTTACTTCAACCCAGCTATGTCAACGCCATACAGCCCCAGAACCCTAAACCCTAAACCCTAGAACCCGAACTATATGTTCCTCACACTCTCTTAACTTACTGGTGGTTTGCAGGGAATACGAATAAAATCCTTAAAAACTCCTCACTAACCTCAAACCCTGTATACATGTATATATAAATGTATAAATGTATCTATGTACATATTCCCTACTAACTCCCGATAAGTTAGACTCCCCAAATGCGCCTGGACTGGCATTCGCTGGAGGCCTTGCGCGGGCCCCGAGACGAACACCTGGAGCCACCAAACAGGCTCTGGACATGTTGGATTTAAGGTTGTGCTTAGGTTTTAGTGTTTAGGGCTTAAGGGTTAAGGTTTTCAGGGATTTTCAGGAATTAGGTGTCCTTGCCCAGACCCCTGGCAAAGATCCCGTGTCAGAGTTCCCTTAAATTACCCACAGTAGTCACTCCGGAGGGTACATGACGCCTGGGGATGTACACGATACACCTCTGCTTTTGGCTGTCCATGCGACTGTGGATGCTATTGAGGTTGGGTTCGGGGATGATTATACAGGCTTAGGTTCTAGAACGGGCGCATGTTTTAAAGCGTAGGATCTATGTTGTTTGGTTCTTAGGACTTTGACGTTTGGTTTGAACCCATGCTTTCTTGGAAGGAGCCTCTAGGCTGTTTGGGGTTTAGGGTACGATGTCTGTTTGTGATATTCAGGTTCAGTGCTTTCAGTTTTGTGGAGGTTGGGGCGATTGCGGATCCTGTCACCCTCAATCCCGAGCCCCTAACCCTAAATTCCTAAACCCTACTACTCAGTCAGGTTGAGTGCTTTCAGTTTAAAGGAGGTTGGGCCGGTATCCAGGTTTAATCTCGACGAGTGAATTGCGGATCCGCCAAGTCTAAATCCCGAACCCGCAACCCTAAATTCCAAAGCCCTAATACCGGAACCCTTATCAATGGAAGCCCTATATGCTGCACACAAAACCCCTACAAGCTAATCTCTAAACCCGAATCTGGTTTGCTGGTCAGGCAATTTTTAAATTACCATATTGAAGAAACCCCGCTTAGGGTTTCCCATATTATGGTAACTCAACTCACGTTCAATTCCTTCACTGCAACCCTGTACTTGGACAGTCAAGAGAGCTCAGTAAGTAAACTTACGACCCCTATAAACCAGATAACAACCCCAGTTATCCCCATTATTAACCCATTTACTAGGTCCCCTGACCCTAAGCCCTAAAGCCTAAACCCTAAATAATATAGTAGTTTGCATTTTGTTTTCCATTATTAACCCGTTTACTAAGTCCCCCTGACCCTCCAAGTAATCCTTTATCCGTAATTCCGAGACCCGAAAGCCCAACAACTCAAAGTTCCTTCGGCCCAAGCCCCGTTTAGGGCTTAGAATTTAGGGTTTAGGTTTTGGGGCTTAGGATTTAGGGTTTAAGTTTAGGGCTTAGGATTTAGGGTTGAGGGCTCAGGAGTTGGGGTTTAGGGTTGAGGGCTTAGGATTTAGGGTTTAAGGCTTAGGGTTTGTAGGGCCCCCAGGCAACCCCTGAACCCCTATCACCCCAAACCCTGAACACCCTAAACCCTAAATCCTGAACCCTAAATCATGAGACCTAACCCTGTCAAATAGCAACAGTTGTGGGGACAACAAAAGGCTTCCAAGACCTCTAGCATGTGTGATCAGAGCCTGCGGCCCCAACCGGAGGCAGCTACACAAACCAATTAAGCCCTCAATTCAACCCCCAAAATCCGAAACCCTGAACCCTAAACCCTAAACCCTGTCAAAACCCAGTGAACCCTCAATTCAGCCTCCAGAGGACCAGCTTGCAAGACCTCAGTCACTCACAGCTTGTCATCAGCAACCCAGCCCTTCCCTAGGATCCTCAGTAACCTAGGATAAAACGGTTGAGGGCTTATGTAGGGCTAACTTAGCTTCTGTAGGGTTATACGGAATAAGTGTGAACAAAATGGAAAACCAAGTGGAACATGACATCGAAACTAGGGTTATATATAGGGTCTATATACAGATTGTTGTTGCCGCCCCTGAATGTCCCCTCAGTAACCTACCCATGCAGATTTCTGCATGACGCTAAGTGTGTCAGTATCGCATTCTGGCATACTAAGGTCAGGCAGAATTCTTTGCACAGCTGTACATCGACAGTATGTCCTTACATGGACAACGCAGCTGCTTATTGAACTAGCGTTCCAGGGTGTGTAATCTACTGCGGCTTGTAAAGAGTGAGAACGGGGCAGCATTAATCGTTGGTGATTATCCAGGTTGCTGTTACGGAGCGGAACTCAAACTAGATTGCTGCAATAAGGAAACCCCATTATCTACTATGTACCCATCTTCTGGTACCTTAATTTGAACGTCTTAGCAGCAACCCAGTCATTCGGGCTTCTACAGCTGCGTCTACCTGGACCCCAAAAGTAGAGCAAAAAATAGCCCAAAACACCAAAATATAGCCCAGAAGGCCATTATTCTACATACTTTTGGGGTGTAGGTACAGCTAAGAAAAGCAAACCTTTGTTTCCTGAGCGCGGCGCATACTGGCCAAAGGGCACCTCGGCGAACAGAGACAAGTGGGATTATTTGCCTGGGGTTTAGGGTTTGGGGTTTAGGGTTTGGGGTTTAGGGTTTACACTCCCGGAAACTAACATGGAAACCCAAAAAGAGCCCTATAAAGACTACAGTCCTTCTAAAAGGGGACTATATGGGTTTTCATGTTAGTTTGGGGGAGTGTATATTACCCTATACTAACCCAGATATATATATATATACACACCATATAACCCCTATAGTTTCCAATTTCTTTTCCAGTATCCCAATATACCCCCTATATAGTAACCTATACCCGGGTTTTGTTTTAGGGTCAAAGTTATGGTTGAGGGTCCAAAGCCCAGGCTTCTGGTTGAGGGTTTAGGGTTATGGCAGTTTCCCCAAACTAGGGGTACTGAATTACGGGGTCCCCTTCATACGGATTTTCGATTTTGGGGGGGTCTATATTACGGGTCCCCATCTCTTTAAATTACCATATGGGCATGCCTTGCACCCTCAATCTGATGCCTAAACCCTACACCACCCTCTGGAGGTCATCAAAGCAATGGACTTTACGGCAATGGTGCGGGCCCAAAACCCTAAACATCATCATCTTTGAGAAGGATTTATCTAAATCCAGAGGCCTGTGCACTAAATATAAATCCTGAACCGCTAGGCAGCCCACCAAATCCCTTCAATTGGGGATGTCTCGGGTTTAGGGCTTCGGGGCTGTCTTTCAAAAGAATCCACCGTCAAAATTGCAGAAACTTCGGAGTGAGAAACCCTTTGGCAGCTTGGAACCATGCGCGAGTGATCTCTTCTGATGTCAGGAGGAACTGCTCACGGATGATGACCTCGCCCTTGTTCGGGCAGCAGTTCCTGGGGTCTACGGCTTGGACTAAGGTGTTGGGGTTTCTTACGTTGTGTTGGTTCAATGCCTTATGTTAGGGAGGGTTAGGGTATGGGGTGTAGGGTTCAGGTGGGATGATTTGAAAATTGGGACAAGAGTTTCTACAAATCCTACCTGGAATGCCTAGCTGCTCAAAATAGTGGCCCACTTTGACCAAACGTTGGAAGAAAATGAGACCATAATTGTAGGCCACAGGCGATGCAGGTAATCCCAAGCACTACTTAGTCACTGTAGTATATTGGGGTTATATAGGAATAGTGGAAAAGAAAGCGGAAACTACTCTAGTATATCCGTAAGGGTCCAAGGACCCATATAGCCCAAATACTCTAATATTTATGGTATTTGGGCCCTAAAGCCCTATTATTTGGGTCCTTGGACCCTTAGGGTATTGGGGTTCTATACCCCAAATTCATCTCCAAGCCCCAACCCTAAGCCCAAAGCACTGAATCGACGAAACCCCGCAGTCCCGAAACAACGAAACTATGAGGGGCGGATTGATTTGTAGGGCCCTTCTTGGGATTCCATGTGTGGCGGAGCATTCCAAAACCCAAGCTCTTAAACCTTCTACGCTAAGATTACTAAAGCCTAAACCCTCAACCCTAGACCCCAAACCCTCGACCCTAAACCCTGAACCGTGAACCCCGAAGAACCCTCGATCCTCAGCCCTGAACCCTCAAACCCAAATCCTCGACCCCAAACCCATAACCCTAAACCCTCGACCCTAAACTTCCGACCCTAACGGCCCCAACCCTCAAGCGCATTACTGCCGTCAACAGTCCTCCACCAGGTGCCACGCTGCGGTTTGGGGACAATCTCTGTCCGTCCCATCTCAGGGATAAACCTTCGAAGATAGCAGGCTTTAATTCAGAGTTTAGGGTGGGGTCGAGTTTAGGGTTAGAGATTACGGTATAGATACGGTTCAGGGATTAGGGTTTACGATGGTTTACGTAGACCCGAGGTCTAGGGCTTAGCTTAGGGTTTAGGGCTTATAGGGTTTAGGCCGGGTTCAAAGTTTCGGGTTAGGATTTAGGGCTTCCAGCGCTATAGGGATCTTTATGAACAAAAGATGAATAGCGCTGGGGCACGGAGAGGTTTCTGAAAAGTACGTGGGCCTCGTAGGGCCCCTTACAACGCAAAATGTGTTGCTGTACATGCTATGGGGCGGGCCTCAACTTTCAGAAGTCCTATACATTGGGTCCTGCCCTCACCCATTAACAGTTTACAATAGGGTTCGTATTAAGGGCTATTTATAATTGTACTATAAATATTTCCCAACTGTTAATGAGGGGGGGGAAGTACCCAACCTATACACCAACTCGCTTCAAGCCCTTCATGTGGGCATCTATTCATCAAGCTTCCGGTTGCTACTCCCGAGACCAAGCAAATCCCTAACTACAAATACCCCACGCATACGGTTCATTGCTCATTTCTCCGCGAAGACCCTGAACCCTAAACCCGAACATTTTTACGAGTATCGAACCTCAAACCCTAGGCCAGAACCCCCAATCCAAAACCCCAAAAACTGAATCCCGAACCCAATCTACACTCAGACTCCCCTTTGACATAACCCCAAGCTGATAAGTACAACCATGTGATGGGATCTTAAAACACCAGGTACCTATTAGGGTTTAGGGTTTCGGGGAATGATTGAGAATGAAGTGGAAAATATGGATGAACTGGTAATCGGGTTCATGTCGGGGTGTATGGGGATCGAAGTGCAGGGCGTGTTTAATTATCAATGTCGTCTTGAAGTCTATTTGAGGTACCCTAGACGATGCTATACAGCCATCTCGAACCATGATATTGGTGACCGTGTAAATCCTACAGAACCCCAACGTCCACTTAATATTCCATTTCTTTCTCATATGATTCTCCATTGGTTTAGTAATTCTACTAAACCCTAAACACTAAAATATCCTAAACCCTAAACCTATCGGACTGGCCTTACATCATCCCTTGAACTCTGAACCCTGGACCTAATGGAAATCAAGCTTTAGGGTTAAACCCTAAAACCAGAATTCTCGATGAACCCTTCAAATCTACACCTCCATGCCCAAGCCTAAAACATGCAAACTCCAAACCAGTAAGCCATGAACCCCACCCCCCACCCTCGAACATGCCCTAAACTCGAAAACCCCCGAGGCCACCACCCTGAAGCCCTGAAGCACAAGGCCCAAGCCCGTCAAAGAAAGTCTGGGGCGGTGGTGGCGGCGGCGGCGGCGGCGGCGGCGGCGGTGGTGGTGGTGGAGGTGGAGGATGCGGAAAAACAGAAGGATAGAGGTGCTTGTGCTGCGTGAACGCTGGTGCTACTGCGGGTACACATACTGGTAACCGATCTAACTCGAAATGATACAGTAAGTACTACATAAAACCCAAAAGTATGTAAAATATCAGCCCTAAACCCCTAAGAATAGCCCTAAGGGCAATTCTTTTACGTACTTTTGGGGTCCAGGTAATGCCACCAGCAATAGCAGCACTGTTAGGACCAAGCCTGCCAACGGGAGGATCGCGGCCTTTGCCTTCCTTTCCCTTACCTTTTCCTTTGTCACGGCCTCCAGGCTTCGGGCTTTTTGGGGGGAATAATGGGATTTGGGGCTTACCTGGACCCCCAAAGTATGTAGAATAATGGCCTTTTAGGCTATGATTAGGGGTTTTGGGCCATTATTTTGCCTACTTTTCGGGTCCAGGTAGTTAGGGTTTAGGGTTACTTACCATCCCCCACACTAGCGTGAAACTCCAAGAATTGGCACCAAATAGACTACTGTCCTTTTGAGAGGGGATTCCATGCCAGAAAGTGCTTAGAGGTGTACGGATCCAGGTTTGTAGGGTTCAGGAGTTTAGGATTTTGAGGGATGCGAGTCCAGAGTGTAGAGGGCTTCAGGGTTTTGAACATTTTTTTGTGGCAAGTCTGGAAAACTTTGGAGCCTTCACCCTTGCAGTCCAAAAACAGACCACGTTTGGGGGGAAGGCACTGATTCAGACAGATCGGCCTTTGCGAAAGCTGTGTGCTTTGGCCCCTGCAGATCATCTTCTCTGAGCTTCTTAGGTAAAAGAACTACAGTCCGTATTTCCCATATACTTGCTGGAAAAGGGTGCCTATTAGGGAATACATTTGGGACAATACTAAGCTACCAATAGTTCCTTGGTCTTCCTAGTATTGAGTGTAGCTCGATATGACGAAGCACTCGTGTTGTCCCACCCACTCTAAAAGCTTCCCATGGCTTAGGGTTTAGAGAAGACTGTACTGGTAATGTTCAGTATTAGGGGATGGGGGGATGTTATGGTTATCAGCCCCAAACCCTGAGTTATTGAGTAGTTTCCATTGTCTTTTCCTCTCTCTTTTATGCCCCTACATTTTCCTTAAAGAGTGGGCAAGGTTAATATTCAAGGCGATGGAGTTAAAATGCGCCCATATGACATTGGTTGCCCTTTCATTTTCCAGTTGATTCTTCATTCTTGGGCCTAACCGTAAACCCCGAACCCTAAAACCTAAACCCCAAACCCTGGACCCTAAACCCTAGACCCCAAACCCTAAACCCCAAACCCTAAATCCTGAACCTTATTTAGTCTCTGCTTCGGGGATTATTTCCGCCTGGCAAGGCATGCCGGGGAGCCTGGGTGCTGAAACCGGAGGTACTGCTTTAGGGTGTAGGGTTTAGAGTTTTAGGGTTCAGAGTTTATAGTTTGAGGGTTTAGGGTTTAGAGCTTTAGGTTTTAGAGCTTTAGGTTTTAGAGTTTTAGGGTTTAGAGTTTTAGGGTTCAGAGTTTTAGGGTGTTAATTAAGGGTAAGGATCACAGAGGGTTTGGGGCGTCAGTGTCTCTACCCTTGGAAGCCTCTGCCAAGCCTACAACCTAAACCCAACAACCCAAACTCCAAAGTCCAACCCCTAGACCCTCAACTGAGTAACGATTTTTTTTGGTGGTTGCTTCCCCAAATAAAATACTACTCAACTGTCATCCTCGGGTTTGGAGAATGGGCTCCAAATAGAGCCGTTTGCGGGGAATTTAGGGCCCCGAAAGGTTATGAATTTCGTATATACCAAGCATATGGGGACCCGTGCCCACAACTAAAAAAAGGAAGCCGTACACGCTAGGCACTCATGGCCTGTACCTTCAGGCCAGCAATTCAATCCCAAAATCAAAAAACACAAGCCCTAAACCCTAAACCCTCCTTTGCTGTCTAATGGCATCATGCATTCCGGCCTCCGCCCCTGATGCGATCTCGGTCTCCCTCTTCATCCAACCTCAGAGAAGTCGGGTTTAGGGCTTAGGGTTCAGGGCCGCGCTCCTCCAGTACACTGGGTTCCTACTAAGGAACTTAAATAAGGATACCACATTACGTACATGTTATAGAATAGTTGTATAATATCCAGTTATGGTAACAGATCGAAGCTCCCCTAACGCCATCCTGTAAAGGAAAGGGACAGAGGGTCAGAACAAAAACATATAATGGTTGACGCGGCATTTTTTTTGAGGGGGCTTAGGGTTTCCGATTTTCTGGTTTCTTGCGTAATAGGTTGGTTTCTAAGTCAAAGGCAAAGGTTTGGTAGTCCCTTCATCTGATGAAACCCTTAACCGTTTGGGTTCAGGGGTTGGGGCTGGGGGTTTAAGTTTTTGGGCTTGAGATAAGATTGTAGGGCTTAAGGGAGGGTTAAGCCTTTGAGTTTGGGTTCCCATCCTCTTCTGATAAACATGCCCTCAGCCCCTGACATTCACCAGTCTCCCCATTGGGCCAACATGCTGGGGCCAATATGAGCCATAGTCTAAACTCATAGTATCTCCCCTAACAATCCCTCGTCCCCGATATAATCCCCTATATAGCCCCCCTTAAGGAGTTCAGACTAGAGCTCATACCAGGAATGTTTGCTACTGAGGGTCGGGAAAGCCTTCCTGCCCAGGGGAGGGGATTTAGTGTCATAGTCACATGATGCCGCAAAGGTTCCCGCAAAGGTTCTGGTGGAAACTCTGAACCGCTAGACCCTCAAGCCCACCTGGACAGAAGGTTCAAGCGCATTCACGACACGAGCTTTTTGCACCAACCTCTCCCCGGTCCTAGCAAGAAATGGAGGTTTCCCTTAATCCCCAACACCGAACTTTAAACCCTAAACCCACCCTGAACCCTTGAAACCTAAACCCTAACCCCACCCTAAACCTAAACCCCGAAACTCTTACACCCTAAACCCACAACCCTTAAACACGTCAATCCTAAATCCTTAAAACCCAAATCCTGCTTCTTCGGGAGTTTCCAAGCCCCTGGCCCTTGATCCGGGCCTTGCTGCTAGCTTGCGGAGGCAGAGTTGAGGTTGAGGGTTTAAGGTTGCTTAGGGTTTAGGGTCCAAAGTTTAGGGTTTAGTGTTGGAAGTTTAGGATTTAGAGTTTAGGCTTTGGGGTGCAGGCCTTAGGAGTTCAAGATTTGGGGTTAAGGTCTAGGATTCAAGCTGTAGGACAAGTGGGTTAAGCGTAGTTCAGGGCACCCATGGCAAGCCTTGAGGGCCCCAGAGTCCCATTTATGCATTGGCCTTTTGACTTTCAGACTTCAGGGATTTTGGGAGTACAAGGTCTACTCACTTCATTCAATGAAGGGAGCTTTTGGGCTCGCATAGGCATAGGCGAACCAGGAGGCCCTAAATTGAGGGAGTCAGACAGGCGTCTGCAATGAGATCTTGCAAAGGTGCTCTGATGAGGCTCTGGGCGGGATTTAGGGGTCGCGCTTAAGTGGAAACGCACACACTGTTGACCCTAAAGCTGCACCTTATGGGTCAGTGCAGTTTGGGATTGAAATAACTGTAAATGGGTAAATGGACACATGTCACCCAGCACTTCTGCTCCCTGAATCAATGGGTACAACCTGAGAGGTACAACCCTGATAGCCTTAAGCGCCTTAAGGGGTTCATGAAGAACGCAAAGTATGCATCTTTAAGCACAGCTGTTGACACCTCGCAGCTTGGGGCAGCCAGTTACATCGTGTGCGCAACAGGCCTTTCTGCAAGACGATTTCTAACCCAGCATGCGGAGGCACGAAGCACTCAAATTTACACAGCTATTCTAAGACACTTGACACCCTGCCACAACATGCCGCGTGTAAGCGCTGCCCGAAATGCAACGGACCCGAACGTATCAAGGCCTAAAAAGCTTTAAGAGGCCTTAATGAGCCTTCAAGAGCCGAAAAACTCCCCTATATTAGAAGATGAGAGCCCAAAGCTCTCAACGTTGGTTGATTCGAAGGTTGGGCGCTCAAATGGATTAAGCCTAAGTTTGAGGTTAAGCGTTGTGCATATCGGGCATACCGCGGCATACCAAGGGCTTATAGTTAGATTAGGCACCTGGAGGTTGTACTCTTGGTTGCAGGATTTTTGAGAGGAACCTGCGGAGCGACATCAGTCAGAGGTGCAACCTTGTTACCTTTGCATACGGTGACACTACGAAACCGTGTGAACCCTAAGGCCGCGCGAAGAAAAATGCTATCAAACCCTAAACCCTCAAACCAT
>CAJNIZ010045390.1:13573-43121 GCA_905231905.1 Symbiodinium pilosum
CAGACCCCCTAAAGGATCCACAAAATGGAACCCCCCCAATATGAACCCATTACTACATTGGGGAAACTAGGGGATTATTAGGGGGTTCCATTTTTGGGATCCTTTAGGGGGTCTGGGTAGGGAGAATTGGGGTTCAGGGTTGGCTGTGCTTCTTTGAGGCCTGGAGGTCCTTATCTTCTCCCTGAGGATGAGGATGAGGGTCTTGGGCTTCAAGTTAGTAACCCTAAAGGGTTTAGGGTTTAAGGTTTAGGGTTTAGGGTTTAGGGTTTAAGGTTTAGGGTTTAAGGTTTAGGGTTTAGGGTTTAGCCCTAAGCCTTAAGGCTGAAAGCCCTAAACCCTGAACCTTAAACCCTAAGCCCTAAACCGTAAACCCTAAGCCAACCCAAAACCCTAAACCTGTTTCTTTTGGGCCTAGGGTTTAGGACTTCGGCTGCTCTCCCCGCGGGTGTTAGGTCCTAGGATGCCCGATGATGGCTAGGGGCCATATGGGTTCAAATAAGGACTAGATTGGGCCATCTGGGGGGAACCTTGGTTTAGGGTGTAAGGTTTAGCTACACCGGGATCTTGAGGAACCTGAGCTTAGGATTTAGGCAGCGACCTGAGGGGTACATCCCTGGAAGCCTGAATGGGCAGGCCCCCTTAGGAAGCAGAATTTCCCCTCAATGGAAGAAGTCAAAAGGTTAAAGATGTTTCAGGGCAGGTTTTGGTTACTACAACCCTAAAAAAAGTAGAGCATTGTAATGGGGATAAACTCCCCAGTTTACTTTCAGTGTGCGTACTGCCTGTGTTGAGGCTTTGTTTTGCGACGCGAATCTTGAGCTTACCCTTCCCCAAGTCAACATGCAACTCCTTATAGACCCCTCTCGACTGGCAGTACTCCACAAGGGGCCCATGTTTCGACCGAAAGCGTGGGAATATGGGCCCGCACTTTAAGGTTGTCTTGTGGCATGCTTCTTCACCAAAGACACAATCACTTTGTGTTGGTGAATGTTATACAAGCTTTAGAAAAATAGTCCTCCATAGCATCCTTTTATTGTAATCCGCATGCAGCCCTGTGTTCTCTAAGGTATACGATATCTTTACTTTAGACCCTAGACGTGCGCAGTAATCTTGAGCGATTCTGGAGGAACATGCCCTCCAATTCTGGCACGATCACATTTCCGGAGTTCGGCCGTGTGCCCAACAACTGGCGGCATAGACAAAGTTGAAGGTTAGCAATAGAGAGCCCCATTATGCACAATGATCTACCATTATATACCATAACACCCGAAACCCTGCATTATGTCACCCCCCTCTATAAGTCCTGTAGGGAATTACTAGAGAGAGGCTTGGCGTGTTGGGTTTTTAGGGCTCAGATTGCAAGGGTTGAAGGCTTATGGGCTTTTAGCATTCAGGCAGAATATTAGCCTTGGCGGAACCCTAAACCTTAAACCCTGAATGCTAAACCCTGGCTTCATTTTGGATGTGTCCCGGTTTTTGTTAATGAAGTGTATGGTGCTTTCTGGAAAGGAGATACATTGGAGCCTCTGGTTAGGGAAACCCTAAACTCTAGACCCTAAACCCTATATAATCCCTATATGGTAGTTTCCCAAAATAAGGGGACCCCATTATAGTTCCCCAAATACTAAAGTCCTTATTATAGGGGCCCCCAAGAAGGTACCCCTAATTTTGGGAAGCCCCCAGTATAGCCTCTTTAAAGTTACCCCCTGATGGTGTGGAGAAGACTGGAGGTGATGAGACTATACTGTTGATGGAGGTAATCTTGCCCAGCTTAAGTCCCTAAAGTCCTAGGAATTACAGTAGTTTAGGGCCCCTAGGTGGTGCAAGATTTCATCCTTCAACAGTATGAGCCATTGTTTAAGCTCCTTAGAGGGGTTGTTATAGGGTTTAATTCAATTAGGGTCTAAACGCGTTAAAGCTGGTTATATAGGGGACTATTATAGGGTGTATTAAGGGGGATACTGGGGAGTTTAGTGTCTAGCTCACATGAAGTCATCATTTGAGACACGCCAGGGATTCGCGGAATGATGGCCCAGGCCCTTTCCAGTGTCACAGGGGCAGTTTCTGTTGCTGCTGTAGGACACCTAGGCACCGTAAACCTAAACCGTGTGACACCTATACGGTAATTATTCAAAATTCCCGTCCATCAGAATGGCCATAATGTAGGTTCACATTTAAGTTAGGATCCCCCTCAGAGGAAGTGAGGAAATGTGTTCCCAATGGCCCCTCCATTACAATGATCTCTAGAACAGCCCTCATATAGGTATTTGAATGGTTTCAGATAACATCGGGTCTCATATGGTAAGGCTTCGGATGAAGAGATCTTTTCCTCCGCGTGTGAATCGTTCCCGACACTAAGCCCTGAATCCCGAACCCTGCATATGCATACATATATACATATATATACGTGTGTGTATACATATGGAGTATTTATGTATTGCTTGCCCAGACTTGCCCAATGTTTTTGCATGCTCCCCTACTTGGGGTCAGGGGAATTTAGGAAGTAAAGACCTCTTATCCCTTGCATACGAGCTAAAGTCTAAACTCCTCAAAAGGGGGTGATATAGGGGATTATATAGGGGAGTACTATAGGGGTTATTAAGGAGGATACTAGGAGTTTAGACTATAGCTCATATAAGCCGCTGAATAGCCTTTGCCATCCCCCTCATTGGACCTAGTAACTAAGTCCCCTCAATTTTACACTGAAGCCCTAAACCCTAAACCCCGTAACCCGGAGCCTAAGCCAAGCCTGAACCCCATCAAAAACCTTATATAGAGACTATATAGGGGTATATAGGACCCAAATATTGGGGTTCTAGGGCCCAAATACTATTCTATTAATGGTATTTGGGACCTAAAAACCGAGGTGGTATTCCTGGAACAGTGGCCTTGTCCACTTCGTGGCCTTGTCCACGGAGGCCTCTGTGGAAAAACTATCGCAAAAGTACCCATGTATGTAGTTGTGAGGACACGAATTCCTAAAAAACAAAATTCCGAAAACATTAAGCTTAAGCCCTAAAAGCAGTAAAGCCTTAAGCCTGAAGCTCGAAACCCTAAAACCCTGAAAATTAAAACCCTAAGCCCTAAGCAGTAGCTTCCACTGTTGGGTATAGGGCTTGCGTGTGCTTCAGGATCCTCAAGCCCTACATCCTAAACCTTAGTAACTCTAGGAGGGTCTCCCAATCAGGGACCTTGGTCTAACATGGGAACCGGCCAGAGTCTGCGGGTCAGAACGGGTTTGGGTTCGGAGTTTTAGGGTGCTGGGTTTTTGGATTTAGGCCGGGTTTTAGGGAGAAATACCCAACATGCCGCTTGCGTTGCCACAAGCTGGGGTCATTTGTTTTTGCAGACGCGATCCTTTTATGATTTTGCTACCATAGGTCGGCGAACCGAACCGTATTTCAGGTATTCTGCACCTGAATCACAAGTTGTAGGGCTTACCCACAGGCTCGAACGTACTTGCGTTTTCAGGTTTGCTACGTTTTGAGGCAAGGTTTGCAGCCTTGACATGCCTAAACCCCAAAATTGGGTTATTCCCCCTTACAGTAACTGTTACCACAAGGGGTAATAGGAATTATAATAGCCCCTTAATAAGGCCCCCTTTAAGGACAGTTACTGGGTGGGGGAATGACCCAACCCCAAAGCCTGAACGACACAAAAAGGAAGAGCCTCT
Source organism: Symbiodinium pilosum (assembly GCA_905231905.1). NCBI lineage: Eukaryota > Dinophyceae > Suessiales > Symbiodiniaceae > Symbiodinium > Symbiodinium pilosum. Next base: position 17,247 of record CAJNIZ010045390.1, read on the forward strand.
GGGCGGAGGTTTCAGAATGTTGGAAGTATTAATTTAAGTGGTCCCCCTGTCAGTTCTATCTCTTGTGGTCACTTTTCGTGGGTTGGGGCTCCTTATTCGTGGTGCTTTCGGAGCATTGTTTTCTGCATAGTGCTGCGCTAGCCAACACTAATGTTCAAGTTCTGGGGGTTAATTAGGGTGGTTATGCGTGAAGGAGAGTGGGCTTCCTTCTTAGCCACGTAAAAGTAGCGTATACAAAAAAGGCCTCCATATATCCCTACATACCCCTATGTACTCCTAGATATCCGTATATATCATTATGTACCCCTATACATCGCTATTAATTTGTAAGTTCCGACCTTCTTTCCAGCAAGTCTTTCAGCCCTGGTAGCCGTAAACCCGACACCCCCAACCTTAGAACCCAAACCCCCAAGTCCAGAGCCCAAACCAGGTATATCTAGACTACAAGCACATGGTGCCAGAGCAGTATGCGTGGCTGGAAGCAGACTTGGCGTCTGTGGATCGTCACTTCGACGGTTTAGAGTGTAGGATGTAGAGTGCAGGGTGCAGGGTAGCATAAAGACGTCGTTCTTACCGAATGAAGGAATGGAAAAGAGATGGAAGCTATGTCTCGGGTTTTGCGTTACGTGGAAGGTTGTAACTTGTGATCTCTTTGGCCTTGGGCCTTCGGCCCCTAGTGTAACACGAGCCCTGCTATCTAGGGCACCCCAGGAAAGACCAGAATATTGAGAGCTCCCCCCATCACGAAACCCTAGAGTACAAGGAGTGCCAGCAAGAAGTGTACAAAGCTTTTTCAGACAAGTTATAACGCACAACAAGTAATTAATGCCCTAAACCCTGAACCCTAAATCCTACACCCCGAGCCCTAAACCATAAACCGTAAACCCTAAACCCCGAACCTCCAAAGCTTAGGTTCCAAGACTCCTTGGGTAGTTGCTCACGGGCATAGGCCACTCTATTGCTCCTGCGATGTGCCCAAGCTGGAAATGTAGAGTTTAGGGCTTAGGGTATAGGGTTCAGGGCTTACGGCCGTTTAGGGTCAGGAAAGGGCTGCCTTCGTAAGGAGGAAGTTCTGGGCTACAAAACTTACAAAACTGGATGGCTGTTGAAGAACTTAAACTAAGTTACTGTAATAGCGAACACATATTAAACCTTAAGCCCTTGGTTTAAGTTCCTTAACAGCAACGCAGAACAGGGTTTGGGGCGAGCAGGTTTGGGTCAAGAGGTGGACAGCCTAAGAGAGATGATGGTTCAAAAGACCCGGTTCAAAAGAGCCCTAAGCACTCATGGGTTTAGGGTTAGAGCCTCAGAATTCGTTTTGTTTGTTGAAAGTGGGCATCCTTTTTTGTGGATGGAAAGCGTCTGCACAAAGTTCGCTGGAAACACTTTCGGGCTTTGCTGTTAAAATCCCATACACCTTTTTTTCCAGAGAGGCGTGCTCATACAACACAAGCAGGGTTAGCCTAAACCCTAAACCCTAAACCCTAAACCGCTATGAGCTGGGAAGCTGGCATTAGGATCAACTTCAGCACTAGCTTGTCTGGATGTGCCTTTGGGATACTTAGATATTTTCCCTAATTGCTTTCCTAAGGACCCTAGATACTAATATTTTTCAAAGGGTTCCAAAGGCCAACCAAGTTGTTAAGAAGCTGTAAAGCTCATGCTGAGGTTTGGGAGCCTATCCACATCATCTCCTTAAAATCTTTGAGCAAAACCCAAATCTCCTCTGACCTCCTGTATCTCCCGAGGGTCCCCAAAGGCGTCCCATTTTGGAGTATCAAAGTCTCCCCTATGGCCTCCTCCAGTTCTCAATTCTTGTACAAGCCTCCCCATTTTGGGACACCTCCTTAGAAGGACGTGTCAGGAATAGAGTGTTTTTTACGTGCCTATGAAGCAGTACGCTCATTAGTCGGAGCCCCTGCCGTAATGGGTTGCTTTGGTTAGGGAGGATAACATATTACCCATCAAGGTGCTACACAGGAGGGTCAAGGTAACCAGAATCAGATGCAGAGACTTGTTTAGCCAGCCCGAACTCCCATGTCCTAGGCCGACTGCGACAGCATTGCGACTTTGAACCGCATGGGCGTGCTACAGCCTGATGGGACCTTCAAGTGCTTTGCTTCAAGAAGACGTGGGGCTTAGGATGTAGAGTGCTTTGCTTCAACTACCTAGACCTTCCTCCTACCCTCTATACGGGCCTAAGTACCCACTATTAGGGACCATATATCCCCAATGAAGGGTACAAGGAGTGTCCTGGTAGCTAGGCCTATCATGGGGCTGCCATGGGCGACCCCTGTACACCGGTCCACCCCCCCCAACAATGCTTCCTGCGGCTTATTGACCCTTTTTAGTTTGGTGGGTGCACCTCGAGGGCGTAGACAGTGGTCCTCTGAGGGTTGAGGTGGTTTTTGGGGGCTGCGCTAGTTCTTACCAAACATTTTTTGCAAACGAAACTTACTTAAGAGTTTCAAAGTCGCATGTTCATTGAGAACACAAATCCCAACAAGAAAACACTCTGAAGCCCTGGATGGGCCCTAAATGATACTAGGGTCCCTACTCCAGCCAGTTGTTGCCTTCCCTAGCGGAAGAGGCCAGAATATGCTTCCAGAACCCCTTACATCATACACGCCAAACCCAACTCAAGCCCTCAACCCAAAACCAAAAACCAACAGCGAGTAGTTTTGGGAAAGCTGCGGGAAACCCTGAACCGAGCGCTTCTTGGGGAAGACCCTGGGAAGTCCCGAAGATGTTCTACAGGAGTTTTAGGGCTTGGCTTGAGGCAGATGGTTCAGTTCCCTAAGCCCTGGCCCCAAACCCTAAAAAATCCCGTGCATCACGGTCTACGCTAATGAGAATCAAACTCCGTGTGCGGTCCACCTCTAGGGTTTTACTTGGCCATGGTTACTTTTCAAGCAACCTTGAACCCCTTAGCCCTAAACCCTAGCGGCAGAGAACAATACTTAATTCCCGCCCGCCTTGAGTTCCACAAATGCCTTCATCATTTCGGTTTTCAACATGCGCTGCTTATCTTACAAGCCGTGCACCCTAAACCCGCAGCAAGACAAGACTTCTCTGAATGTGCGACTCTGCATGGTCATTGATACTTCCTCTTTGCGAATTACAGGCCAGTCAGCCCTGAGACCCAAACCCAAAACGCTAAGCCCTAAATTCATACATAATGTCCAGAATCCCTAAATAGGGGGACACCAATATAAACCCAAAGCTCTAAACCCTAAACATCCCCAAACCCTGAACCCTAAACATCCTTAAACCCTAAACCCTGAACCCTACATGAGTAGTATTTCATTTGGGGATACTATGGTACCCAATATAGAATAAGATTCTATCCTCCTTTGTGGGTATAGTATTCTATATACGGAACATAATCCTGTTGATGGAGGAAATCTTGCACCACCTAGGGGCCCTAAAGTACTGTAATTCCTAGGACTTTAGGGACCTAAGGTGGTGCAAGATTTCCTCCATCAACAGTCTTACTAGGTTCAACCACCAAAAAAACACTACTCACATGGAGGTACGGCCTCGAAGATCTCTTCCACCGTTTTGGTGTGGACTTGTACATAGCAGGCAGGGCTTCCGAGAGTGACCACGGGTCCCTTCAAAGTCGGTTTGGGGTTTAGGGCTCCTGGGGTTGTTCACATGGTTTCGGGAGAGCGTTCTTTATTGACGTGCTCGGAATTCTGGGGCCCAGCCCTGAACTAGGTAGCCTTCGAACTAGATGACCCTTAAACCCTGAACCCTCAACCCCAAACCTTGCCTAAACCCCGAAAGTATGTAGAATGATTGCCTTTCGGGCTATGTTTCAGAGTTTGGGGCTATTGTTTTCCGACTTTTCGGGTCCAGGTGGATGCTAATCACATCGCCCTGATGCCCTCTCTAAGTATCCCCCTGACATACGGGAGTTTAGTTTCAAAATCACCCTACATACTCCTCAGATGGGGGACGTCGTCCTTTCCCTAGAGCTTTGGACTATTTGCGGGTTCACTTGAAGCCAATACATTTGAACAACCCTATATAATGGTGTTATGAGAGCAGGATTTTCATTCGGGAGGTTTTAGCTTTCGTCAGTTCATCACGAGTTGTCAGGCCTTAGCTCTTGAACCTTTAGCCCACTAAGCCTGCTCCAAGGGTCCAGGTATCCAATACTTGAGTAAGTGCTATGGGCAGCAGTAGCAAGCATAGTACGGTTTTGGGGGGAAATCTATGACCAGGGCCTAATCCCTGAATCTTGAACCCATACGGTTTGATTCCAAAACTGCTGGGCAAAGGCCACGAGCACAACTATGAGCGCATGTTCGACGTCTCACCGAAGTGGGATCCAGTGACACCGTGGTTGAGCCCCGGATGGAAACATAATATACCCTAAGCCTTGAGCCTTATACCGGAGAAAACGTGCCACAAAAAACTTCATACCCTAGACCCGAAACCTTATACCTAGGAACCATATCCAACACCCCAACCCATCTACCCTAGAGCCTATACCCCAAACTTTTTATCCTAGTCTAGACCTTAGTCCCTATACCGGTCGACCTTACAGCCCCAGTATCTGAACAGGATGTAATTTGCTGCCCAAAACACCTCTATGTACACCGTTGATGCTGAAAAATCCCACGTGACCAGGTTTCATGCATTTCGTTTTCTAGAACCGGACTGGGCGTTTTTTTTGGGCAGCTGTTCCGTGTATATAGGTTGCATAAGGCCCCCACCCCCTTACAGTTGGGTTATAAGTTCAAAATCATCTTTTAGCCGTGGAACCGACTTCTACTGTTTTTGGTATACACCGTCTGTTTCGCAGGTTGAAGGTCTGCTGTTAGGAGCCCAGCGAAATCAATCGTGGCTAGCCGACCTCTTCGCATTGACATCGACATGTCTTCCGCGCCGATCCCGCGTGTTGGTGCTTTCATGAGGTTGTGTGTGTGTGTGTGCGTCTGGTTTCAGACATCTGTTCATGTAGTAAAATGTAACTCAGTCCCTTGCCGTTGAACTTGTGAGCTAGCTGAGACCTCAACATTTCCATTTGTCTCAGCTTCCAAATTCAACTCAGGAGCGGTATTACCACAAGCAGCACGGTCAACCCGCCAGCAACCACATACATCGTCACAGGCGAGCAGCTGAGGGTAGGTTGTTGGGAAAGGCTAGTATTATGTGACATTCCATCTTTTAGCGTCGTTCTAAGCACCCACAAAAGGTACCCTACCTTGCGGGAGTTTATCAGCATTATCCTAGACCCTAAACCCTAAACCCTAAACTCCCCCCTATGGAATCCCCGTGCAGACTGCCACGTCCACGTGCGAACCCCAAAGCATGCCTAGTGGGCTCCCTAAGGGCTTCAGGGTTTTGGATTGAGAGTTTAGGGTTTAGGGGATTCAGGTTTAGGGGTCAGGCTTTGGGGTTTAAGGTCTAGAGGGTTTAGTGGTTTTGGAATTAGGGGCTTAAGCAGACTAGCATAAAATTGTGATATCTACCGAGGCCAGCAAAAGGGGCATGTTAGGGTTTGATAGGGTTTTAGGTTGTAGGTTTTCGGGTTTAGGGTTACGGTTAGGGGTACCTCAAATTGCTTAAACCCCGTATGTAGCCCCTTAGCTTGTCTAGAGGGAGTTGCCCAGACACGCGGGTAAGGTTTAGGGTTTAGGGTTCAGGGTTGGATATCTAGAAGTTAGATCCCGTAGGACGACACTGGATAGATACCATCTATCCCCTCCCCTGAGAATAAAGCCTCCCAGACCCCTTCAAAGCAAAGTGCCTGCAGATCATCATGGGTGTATGTGTTATTGGGGCAGTGGGGGGGGGGTGTTCTTGCCCCAAACCCTATACACGGTCTGGGTGTTGAGAATCTGTTTTCTTCGTGGCATCCCAAGGCCCAAAGAGAACCACACGATCTAGTGTTTAGGTTGAGTACTGCCCGACTCACTACCACTTGGATAATATTCATACTGCAGCTGAACATAGAGCCCCTCATATGAGGTCTAGTCTAAACTCCTTAAAGGGGGTTATATAGGGGATTATATAGGGGACTACTATAGGGGTTATTGAGGGGGATACGAGGAGTTTAGACTATAGCTCATATGATCCTTATTATAGACTGCGAATGCGTGGGGGCAGGACCCAAGGCTTGGGCCTTCAGTTTTTAGGGAAACCTTAAACCCCAGTCGTCCTATCAGGTCGTAGCCTCAAGACTTCACCAGTGCAGTTGTAGTGGATGGGCTTAGGGGTTTAGGGTCGAGGGTCTTGATTTTTAATGGATTTAGGGCTTAGGTTTAGGATCCCCAAACCTCCCAAACCCTAAACCAGGGCCTTTACGGGTTGAGTACTAAAGAGGATGAGTCAGGTTTTGGAGGGGTAGGGGGGGGTGTAGGGTTCAGGGCTTTCAAGGTGTGGACCGAGCGTCTTGAGGATAATCTTGGCTGCCTGACTCCTTAGGGTTCAGGGTTTGGGGTTTATGGGAGGGGTTTAGGGTTTAAGGGGTTTAAGCAGGGTTTAAGGGGTAAGGGTTGAGGGTTATCTGCTGTATCTAACCACAACTCAGGTACCCAAGTGCCCACACATGGTTTTCGGCCTTCAGGGCATTGATGAACAGCCTTTCCTCCTTTACCACCTGTGCCCGCTATAAACCCTACGTCCCCAAGTCCCACTTCAATCCCCAGACCTTCTCCTCAGTTTAGGGTTCAGTTTTTAGGATCCTGGCAGCCTCAACACCCAAAATTTGTACCCTACTCTATCAGAGTCATATGAGCTGTAGTCTAAACTCCTCAGAAGGGCGTTCTAGAGGGGAATACTACAGGGGTTATTAGGGGGGATCATGTGATAGATGCAAGTCAGACAGACCCTAAACCCTCAACCCTAAACCCTAAACCTGACAAGGTGCTAGTTGTGGGGGCTGGGGCTTACCAGGTTCTGCTGGGAACGTCGAGGACCATGAGCCGTTCACCCGACCGGCCCCCAAGAGGAGCAAGGAGGTTTAGGGTTTCGGGTTTAAGGATGAATGAGAAGCAGGTTGCATACCCTTTGCAGGTGTTCTTTGAGGTAAGAACTTTTCGAATAACACTCATAGGATCCCTCTGCCATTCCCAACTATCCCTGGGGTCCTTGAGGTTTTCAGAAGCCCCCCACAGTTACGAGGATGGTGAAACGAGAAAAGTTGTCATGCTGAGAACCCTGGTGGTACTCCTAGTATTGGGCACCAAGCACTTGCCAATATTGTGGTCCTAGGCTTTTGTGATCAAATGGTATTAGCTAAATAAAATAGACCCTAGGCCCCTTTGGTAAGGCGTCTTGGGATCTCCTAAAGCACACACCGTGCGTTGCTAAACCATGTGAAGTAGCGTGCTTAAGCTTCATTCTTGGGGTTTTCGCTTGGGCGAGTTCATGTGTATGATATTATTCCTAGTACATACTTGGGGGGGGGTTCCAGCAGCAAACAAGAGGAGTCTTTTCTTGGGGGTTCATAGGGAGTCCCGCCGCAGTAAGCCCCCAAACATAGGCCCTAGAACTTTCTGAGATAACTTATCCTTGTCGAGGGCACATTCCTGCACCTGTTCTCCCAGCATGATATTACTTGGTAAGAGTCTCTGAGGAACTTTCCGGTGGATGGTTTTGCCCATGCACGCCTTGCACAGCACTTATACGATTAAGCTCCCCGTAGATACATTATATAAGCCTTAGGCAAGGGTACCCGCCTAGCAACTTTCCGCCAAGTTAGGAGTGCCGCGCGCTTGAACACGTATGGATGGTCGAAGATGACTGTTCCTGTGCTGGGTTTAGGGTCCTCTTATGGAACTGGCTTTGAGGTCTAGGGTTTATGATATGTGGGTTTCCTGAACTTGGTCGTTTTGGGGTTTCCTATAATGACAAAAAGATCACAGTATTGAGGGTGTTTATTGGCTCTTAATTATCAAAGGGTGTTTTAGAAAGGATTATTATAGGGTTATGGGGGATACTCGGAGTTTAGACTGTAGCATATTATGGTTCACATGGCAATTCGCAATCACGGAGGCCTTGATGCCCAAGGATACGGTTTAGGATTTAGGTTTAGGGGGTTAATTCCCTTGATATTATCCTATACCTGAAGCCCTAAAGCCTAAACCCTACAGCCTAAACCCTCGACCCATAATGCTGCTTGGCCGGATGCTCGACCTCGTAATAGGGGGTCCCCGTCATACCATGGCACTTAAGCGAAATTCCGTTCAGCTAACCCAAGCAAATCTCCTTGTAGGAAATCCCATGCCTTCGGCTGTGCTTAGGGGGTTTAGGATGGTTTAGGGTTTGGGGGTGTTGAGGGGTTCAGGGTTTGGGGTTTGGGTTGCCCAATGCGTCTGAGGTTTTCAATGGAAGCCACCTTCTCTGGCAGCAGTTCCAGAATCTGGGCCGGGTCTAGGGTTTTGTGTTTCTCTTGTCATTCCACAGTCGCAGCCACCGCAGTCTCGTGAATTGACTCAGTGACGGCAACAGGCAAAAGCAAGGACCCTCCAGGCTACTGCAAGAATACGAAACCCACATGGTCCTTGTATCCTTTGAGGCTTATCGCGTACAGCGCCCGGTGTATCCAGCACGGCTGCACGAATCATTAGCCGAGCCATGTAGATCCAAACTGTAAACGAGACAAATGATGAAATGGTTGAAGCAAGGGCTACATAAGTTTCAATTTGGTTGTTCAATGTACGTTGCGTGTCATGCAAAACTCAAACTATACAGCAGAGTGGTTTAAGGCGAAGCAGCCCTGATGCTTCGAGCCGTTCACTTCCCTTCTTTGCAGCTGAAGTCGAAATTGTCCCTCACAAGACATCAGGGGAGAGAGCAACATCACTCCATGGTGCCTCAGCTTATGCCTTGGACACCGTTCTCAACCTCTGTCCGGAAGGTTGTCAAAACCTTGGTACCTCTCAGAATCAAACTTCGGGCGTCCAAAAAAAAGGCCTATCATAATGCTTGATTTCTTTGTTATACATTTTATGACTCTCCTTATGTAAGCAATGTTTTGTGCATCCACCATCCAATCAGGACAGATTCCGAGCAGCCGCCTAGCACCTGGGGGCAGGTGATGGACGAGACTGGAACAAGTCTAGAAACCGTTTCTGGGTTAAGGGCTATAGGGTTCAAGATTTATACGGTTCAGGGTTTACCTAGAAAAGTCAATCGTAGTCACGCAAAAGTGGTAGAGATGCCAAAATATATGAGGTACAACGCTCTTGTTTATGGGTACGCTGCTAACTCTAAGTAGAGTTTAGTCGTACGGGGTTCAGGGTTTAGGGCCTTGGAGAAACAGTTTTCCAAAGGCGGGAGGGACACGCTATGGGATGCGCTTGGGCGCATATCTAGCTGAATAGGGACTTGTTGCTGTCCCAGGTGTTCCCGCCCTAAACCCTTAACCGGCAGCGGGGCCTATGGGTTTACGAGTTGGGTGTAAGGAGGCTGCACAGAGGGTCCAGGTGCCCAAATATTTTGCCAACTGCTTCAATCGTGGTTAACGTCTCCTACGGCTTGTACGGGTACTTTAGATGGCTCAGGCTTCTGGCTCAACCCTAAACCCTAAACCCTACATCATGAACATTCTCTCGTCCTCGGGATCTTACACGGTTCTAGGGTTAAGGATGTAGGGTCTAGGGTTTAGGGTTCAGGAGTAGGCTCCCACGACTTAGCTTTGGGGTTTCAAAACGCATCTAGATGCAGCTGGTTTACAGAGTTTTGGAATAGACACAGGTACTCTGGCATGTGTTATGAACTGGCTAAACCAAAACATAGACCCCAAAATAGTATATTCCTGATCAAAGGACCCTAAACCCTGAGACCAATCTGGGAAGCCCAAGCCCTTATAAACCCCTCCATACTCCCAGTTTCCATTTCATGTTCCAGGCTGTTGTCCGTTTGATTCTCCATTGCTTTTTTTTTTGAGGGAGGGGGGGGGGGTGGCGGTGGTGGTGGTAGCATCCCTAGGCTTTATGTATCCCTCTATACCCTTTATAACCTTTCAACCCGTTCAGAGCCCCCAATTTCGAGAACCCCTTGTTTTAGGAACCCCCGCAAACACCCTAAATTTTGAACCCTGATCCCTGGCCCTATAATTCTTAAGCTCTGAACCCTAAACCCTAATCCCTGTGGCTTAGGAGACTTGGCTGGTACAGGACCACCATGGACCCTTCAATTCTCATCCTCGTCGTGCAGAGGCTGGGTTCCTTTGAGGGTTCAGGGCTTTAGGGGTTTAAGGGCTTAGGGATTTGGGGTTTAGGATTCAGAGTTTTGGGTTTAAGGTCTAGGGACTGGGGTTTAGGGGTTCTGGGATTAGGGGTTAGGATTTGGTTTAGGGATTAGGGTCTAGGGTTTAGGATTAGGATAGCTTACGTTGCCTCCTTCACTCCTGGTCCTGGCCCTTACTGCGACATGTTCCTGCGTGCTTGCGTGGATCATCACGCACCGCGTGAGGCTATGGCACGAGTGGGGCTACAGGTCACTCCATGATGACGTTGGGATTATGTACATTGACGACATTTTACTTAACTTTATGTCCTAGCCCGATGCCGCATTCCTCCTCAAGGATCTTAGCCAGCATCTTCGCAAGTATGGGCTCTCTATCCGTTGGGTGAAATCCACAATCATGTCCGTCCAGCACATTCTGGATGTAGGTAGCGCTGCCGTTCCACAAGATGCCATTATCCGCTCATGTGCCTGGTCCACGTTGCTGAGATATTTGAAGCGAAAGCTTGTGCATCCTGACAACGTCATTGGCGTCACTACACAGTTGCTTTCTCAAACCTCTGCTACCATGCACACAGCCTTTGATGACTTGGTTGGTGTTGCTGAAATACAGCACTGGACCAGGCCGCGACAGGCAGTGCAGTTTGCGGCCAAATATGTGGCATCCAGATTCCTGTGGCTCACGCCGCTGTTCGAGACTCTGCAGGTGCATGTGCAACGTGTCACCACTATGCAGGTCACATGTCTAGTTTTCCTACTGAAGCTGTACCTTCCTGCAGAGCTCTCTTTTGAGAGAGCAATGGAACTCAACAGATTCAGAAGACGGGTAGCTAAACTTGTTGGCCTTCGCTACTCGCAATCCTGGTGTGCTGCTTGGGTAGCCAGACGCTGGAACTACGTGGGTCATGTGCTGCGATTTGAAGAGGATCACATTACAAAACGCTCCCTCAAATGCCTCCATGAAGCCAAGGGTCGCGGTGGTCCCAAACAATCTCTGTTCACTTGGGCCTGCAGGTTTGCAGCTTCTGTGTATCACATGGGGCCTCTCATCAGCGTTGCGGAGCTTGAAGGACTCGCTAGTGACCGACAGAACTGGATGGCCAAGAGTCAGTCAGTGCAAGAACATCATATGCAGAGCACCACGTTGTACACTGTGTCGCATTGGGACAAGCCTCTCCGCTTGTTTGTTGCCCCAGTCTCGTGGCTGCAAGCGCTGCTCATGACAGTTACCCCGGAGGGGACCTATGCCATGCACTGGGTGTCTTCAGAGCATGGACTCATGAGATCTCCGCTGCCTGCTATGTCTTATGTCCCCGTGTCATTGCAAGAGGTTCTCGTGCTTGAGGCCGATGATGTTGCTAGGCGTATGTATTCCGAGCTTTCTGTTGTTTGGCTGTTTGAGATTGTGCCTCAAGCGTTGTATGACCATCTTGTGTGTAAGCTTGCTGAATAACTGCGAGCTGCTTACATTGCGTGCGGAGTTCTTTCAGGCCGGCACTTCAGTCCTGGGTTAAAAAGGATTTAGAGTTTCGGGCTTAGGGTCTAGGGACTGGGGTTTAGGGCTTTAGGGGTTTAGGATTTAGAGTTTGGGGTTTAGGGTCTAGGGACTGTTGTTTAGGGCTCTAGGGGTTTAGGGGTCAGGATTTAGAGTTTGGGGTTTAGGGTCTAAGGACTGGAGTTTAGGGTCAGAGGTTTAGGGGTTATGGGGTTTAGGACTTAGTGTTTCGGGTTTAGGGTCCAGGGACTGGGGGTTACGGCTTTAGGGGTTTAGGGGTTAGGATTTAGAGTTTCTGGTTTCGGGTCTAGGGACTGGGGGTTAAGGGCTATAAGGGCTGTTTCAAGATTAGGGTCTAGGGACTTGGGTTTAGGGCGTTAGGGGTTTAGGGATTAGGGCTTGTGATTTAGAGTTTCGGGTTTAGGGTAGGACCTGGGGTTTAGGGCTTTAGAGGTTCAGGTGTTTCGGGTTTGGGGTTAAAGGGCTTGGTCTTCAAGAGATACAGGGGCTTAAGGGCGGGTATGCAGGGTTATTTAGGCATACCTGTAAGGATATTTACAGTTAGGTTTTGGGTTTTCGGGCTTAGGGTTTGGGAGGGGTCTAGGGTCTAAGGCTCAGGGATCTATACGCCACGCTTGAGTTGACCCCACAGGCCTTGATAAGTACATCGGAGCCTAAGATTTGAACACTTCAGTTCTTTGGCGACTAAGAATCCCCAACCTGAAACGGGGATTCTCGTTGGTGAGTCTTTGATCATGGGTTCCCCTACCACACCCCTTAGATTTCTCCCCCCCACCCCCGAGGTGGTAAGGGAACCAGAGGGAACCCATGAGATCATAGGCCGCTGATGTCATGGGCGCCCCTCCTGCCTAACCTCCATACTACCCCCCTCCAATGTCATCCTCAAGTAAGGTTACTTATGGGGTAATTAGGGTAGTTTACATTGAAGTAAGGGAGAACCGGGAGGTAGTATAGGGGGGTAGCAGGGGCACTTAGGATGATACGGCTTTTTGGCTTAGGGTTTTAGGGTTTCGCGATTTGTCGAGTTAAAGAGTTAAAGTTAGGTTTTACCCCAAACCACTAGTAGTGAAAACAGGGAAGAATGGTACTTGCACTGCGGTCCTTCTGTCTTCTCCGAATACAGCGGTATCACCGGGTGGGGGTTTAGCTTAAAATGCAGGGTAGAGGGTACCCGGTCGAGGGTTAGGGAGACTTTCCTAGAATTTTGCAGGGAACCCCACATAGCTTGAACATGCAGGCGAGGGCAGTTCCTAAGCTCGAAACCCTGTCCAGTCTGACACAAGAATCTGTATTGCAAAAGCCCGCATCATGCTCTTCAGGGTGTAGTGTAGAGTCCTAAATAATTCGAAAATGCTTTTGGGACACGTTCTAGCACATTTTGATATGGTTGCATTTTAGCTTCCACAATGGGGCCCCCCAATGTAGAAAGGTCCATATTGACGCAACCCCAATTAGGTGACAAAAAGTGTTGGAAGCCGCCGAAGAAAGACGATCAAAAAGGTTTTGTTTGGGAATAGTCAGGCCTTTCAGGTTACACAGGTGGCTATCCAAGGCAATCGCTGCTGAAACACAGCAGAAAACGATGACGGGATCATTGAGTTGAGGGTTATATAAAATTGAAGAGTTGGATACTGCTCCCACTCATGAGCAGAAGATAACATAAGTAATTATATATAGAGCCCGTAATGTGAGCCCTTTTATAGATTGGTAGCGGGTGGGGGCAGGACGAAGTGATGAGCACTATGAAATTTCATAAAATTTCTCCCTGCAAACGGAAGCCGGAACTGGCCCAGACGCGCCGGAATGTCCATAGATTTGTACAGTACGAGCTTGTAGAGCTCTACTCCAAAGCACATTTGTGGTGTTCTGAATACATCGCCCGCAGCATTCAACACTGTTGGATATTATTCCGGTGCTGATTACAATGGCGATTGATACAGCTTCAGGAAATCTAAGCCGTGAACCCTTGACTTGGTGATCAGGTCCTGCTAGCTGGGGCTACAGGATTGCACCCGGAGGACCCTGACTAGGCATGGGCTTGAGAATTGCCAGGGAAGGGCTTAGGGTTTAGAGGAGACCCGTCATATGCACCCGCCCTCAAAAAATTACAACTTTTGATACGAACTTCCCAAACAGGGACCCCTCATTTTTGGAAACCCCCCCATGTTTCAGTGTCCAGGAAGTGTACTGGGGGCTTGTTACCATCACCGCAAAATTATGAAATCTTGTACATAAAACGCCCGTCAGTGAGTGTGTAGGCATTTTGTGTCCTTCATGTGGTTTGCTTGCTCATCTCTGCTGCGTGTGAGTGGGGATACCCTACACGCTGGAGTGGGTGCTATCCTGAACTTAGGCTTTGAAGCAGGGTGCCTGTTCATGTTGCCCGTGTCGCTGGTCTCAGCGCATGTTACTGCCAAGCACCATGGAGTAGGATTTGGGGCTTACCTAGATACGATGACTTAAACCCCAGAAGTAGGGTTTAAGGATTTCTGATTTCTACGCCCCTTTGCTTTACGCAAAGCTCAGGACAAGATCAGCATCGACATGTCGCATCGGTCCGCGGGCCGACGTCTGCAGATGCAGTGCAAGCATGCGGGCCACAACCAGGAGCAACTCCCTGTTGCTTAATGTCCCCCTGAAGTAGATAGAGTATGGGGTATCTGGGGATCTTATTATAATATGCCCCAGGCCATATTCTATCTACTTAAGGGAGACCATAATGTAAACAGGGCATTGGGCTCAGATATTAGGGTTGAGGGTTTGGCACCCAGCAGTTCGGAGAGAGACCTGAATTAGAAAAGGCAATGTAAAACTGTGGTTTTTAGTTTCCGCAAGCACTAAGAATCAGGAACCTATGATAGTCATATGATAGCTATGGCGTCCTCATCAACTTATCATAGGGTCGGGTAAAGAAGCTTCCCAGATTATTACTGTAGAAACCTGAAGAACCGCCAATTTGTTTTCCCAAAGCCATGTGCTCATGAAGTTCCCTTTAGCATCTTTAACGATATGGTCATCAAAGCCCTAAACACGAACCTTTTTAGGTTTCAGAGTTGCAGGTGTGTTTCCCATGGAGCATGCTGGTGCAGGCACACGTGGGTATTCGTTTGGGTCCCTATACTGCGGCAGGACGAAAGTTCGTCGCACTACTGCATCCTTGCAAATTTCCTGCTGAAAACCCCCTGCCCCCGTAGACTCCTCCACCAAGTCCTCCGTCTGGAACAATTAAAGTATTATGAATTTATTCCAGAGGAGTAATTCCTCCGCTAGCCATGCCAGTGAAAACGATATTTCTGTACTCCGCGTCCTCCGCAACATGAAAGGAAGCAAATGCGACCAAACTTTATTCCTGGTGATGTATTTGGCCTCCTCTTTCAGCAGAGGTCCCTATATAGATTTCCCTACATTTTGGGGGGAACAGCAGTCTAGCCCAAGTCCCACATACGAGTTTCACAACCTCCGAAATAGCAGCCGAGGGTCACACATGCCTCAAACACTACTCAAACAGTCCCCTACACCCTAAAAGGATCAAGATCCGGTCATTAACAGAGCGCGCGAGTGTTTTTAATGGGTTTCCCGACCACCCCTCCCCTCACCCATGCTACCCTCCCAAGATTCCCCTGTACTTTGGCCTGAATTAGGCTCGTTCAGAAGTAATGAAAGCTAATTGCGGGGGAAACTATGGAAGATACCAGGGGTGGTTAGGAGAACCCAGGAGAGGAGGAACCTTCGGCCCTAGAGCCGTTTAGGGTTCAGGGTTTGGAGTCCCGGATTTAGGGGTTCTAGGGTTTAGAGTATAGGGTGATTGAGGAGCCCATTTGCCGCGACCCAGACGTCGCCCAGCAGATGCTACGCAGAGGACGCTGGCAGTATACCAAGCAGCTAACCTGTGTAGTAATCGGAAGTTTCTCCAAAGTCGGGTACCCAAATAGCGGTTACATAAGGTTATGTGCATTACTGTAGGTTTTAGGTTTCAGAGAGTTATCACAGTGGGTACTCGTGGGAACTCAAGTCAAGGGAGAGAAGTTGTAAAGGAGATTAGAAAGGGATTCTTGGGGTTCCTATTGGCAATGGTATAGGGATGCTATTGCGAACTCCCATCTCATGTCCGGATACTATCGGGATCCTCTTGGGTTTTTAGAGATACATAGGATTGGGTTTAGCATTTTACCAGAAGGATATAACCTCACATGGGTTCAGCCAGCAGAAAAGACGAACCAGAGAATTAACTTGGCCTTTTGGGAGTAACGAACAATCAACATTAACCAAAGGATTGATCTAGGAAATAAAGCCAGTCTGAACCTCACGTAGCCTTTAAGTTTAAGAATTCAGAGATGAATACTAAAAAAACCATAGGACATCGCCCTGACAATGCGGGGGATTCTGTAGAGTCCAGGTAAACCCCATTAAGCCCTGCAAACGCCATAGATCCCCAAGCCCCGCTCCCTGACACATAATCCCGAAATCCCAACCGCCAAACCATAGCTGTAAACCCCTAATCCTTAATTCCTAAGTCCTAAACCCTGTCATCCCCAAACCCCAATCCCTAAATCCTGAGCCCTAAAGCCTCATCCCCTAATCCACCCTACTCGCCAAACCATATGTCTTACAGAATCTAAACTCCTAGTATCCCCCTTTATAAGCCCCATACTACTACCCCATATAATCCCCTTTAAGGAGTTTAGACTATAAATCATATACCCTAAACCATTAACCCTAAACCCTATATTATCTCATTAAACCCTGTTATATGGCTCCGTACTAAGGCAAGCAGAGCAAGAGAGACCCCTGGATTTCGTCTGAGACGAATTTCCTGCCTGGCAGGGCTTGGCTTGTGCTGTTCACACAGTCTAGGCTTTTAGGGCATTGGGGTTAATTACGGTCTTAGGGTTTATGGTTTTGGGTTAGGGTTTAGAGTTTGAGGCTTTTGGGGTTTCAGGGTTTAGGGTTGCAGGGTTTTAGCGGTTTAGGGTTTAAGGGGTTTTAGGGTTCAGGATTTAGAATGTGGCGTTTAGGGTTTATGGTTAGGAAATATTATTCCCTCTCCCTACTATTGAAGCCATACTTGAAGGCTTAGGGTCAACAACGGCGGTGAATAACCCCTTCTCCCCACATTGAAAAATTGTTTAGGTTCAACGGAGATACTTCCCCAAATAGACTTGTTCCTCAACATTAAATCTGAGCCAATGAATATTCGCCCAATTACCTAACGGTATTCTATTGGGCACATTTGGGTATTGGTCTAAATTCCCGATAATACGGGGTCCTATATTTGGGTTCCCATTATAATACGGGGCCCTATATAAATTTCCCCCAGTTTGGGAACAGTAATTTAGGGAAACTACCATTTATTCTTAGGAGGTGCGGGGGTCAGCATTGTTAGTGTTTGATCCTGAAAGTCAGCGTATGGAAGGGGTACCCAAAAACTGCCAGGACCCAAAGTTCCAAAAGGGATTTAGTAATGGTTCCCGTAGGCTAGTATGATCTGCACATGAGCTACGTCCAAAATACACGTCTAGTAGTTTATAAGGAAAGAATAAAATAGAATGATGAGGATCAATTTTCCTTTTCGACATGAGGCGGCACGCAGGGAAATCCAATGAATCACCAGTATGGCGCTAGGAAGCCGCTAGTCCAGCGCTAGAAATTTGTTAGAGCATCTCGGTTAAACATATCTTGAAGGAATGGATGAGCTTCGGGGAGGGTTGTAGTGCCGTGTGTGACTAGAAGGAAATGGCAAAACAAGCTCCGTGGTAGAAGCTTTCTGCAAACCCTACAATTCCAGTAGAAATCTGCTGTGTAACAGCAGCCCCATTTTTATCTTCACACATGAGGCGGCACGCAGGGATAACCGCATTCGAGACCATTTTGGGAACAATCATTTCAGAAACAACCCAGATACTTGTATAGCGGAATATAGCAGGGGTGACTATAGGGTCGCCACATCCTATACTATCTCCAACTGTGTACGCATCTGGTGTATGAGCACATAGACCCACAAACGAGTAGCCTTGTAGTTTACTCAGAGATATGATAGGCCCAAGATATACATTAAGAGTACACTTTCCTTTTCAGGATCGGTTCTTACGAGTCGAATATTATTTCACCTGGCTCACTCACCAAAAACCACTCAAATCCTCTATAAACCTAACATAACCCGTTAGCCGCAAGCAGCTACTTACTTCAACCACCGAAAGCCTACTCCAACGTACGCCCCGCAGTGAAGACAATCTTGGGCCCTGAAGATTAACCAATATTATAGGATCCCTTCACACGGGTTACAGAGGATACATCGGAGTTAGTTGTGAGGGTTCCTAAATAAACAGCATAGTGGAGCATCAATTGGCAAAGAACATGCAGCATCAGGTGGCAACTTGGCTTCTAGGGCTTATAAGGAAATGAATACCAAGACCTATAGACCCTAAACCCTAAAGATTAGACTCCTCATATTGTGAAGGTTGCCTCGAAATATACGGGGGGGTTCTCAAAAGTAGGAGTACCTTTTTGGGGGTCCCCATAATCAGGATCAAAGTATTTCGGGGTCTGTATTGGGCCCACCCCACCGGCTAAACTACCAAGTATATTTGCGCATATTGAGCAGGGTATTGGTCCCTGCAGCAGCACATGCCCAACACTTGCCATTGGTGGCTGACCTTGGGCAGCCGCGTTGCTTCGCACCTCACCTTCCGAGCAGAGAAGGGAAGCAACCTGGAGAAGCAAAGTTTAAGGCCTCGTAGATAGAGATTTGGGGTCGATGGAGACGGTTGAGTGTGTGATTGGGGTTTAATGGGTTGCACAGGGCTTGTCTCGGGATATGTAGGGATACAATACGTTTAGAGTTTGCGGTTTCCTTCCAGACAAAGCAGTGTACCTAACCCAAGAGGGCCTCGTACATGATATTCTGGTATCGCCACCTTTTTTGAAAGTCTAGCAGCTTGCTTCAGGTGCGGTTCCATCTTTTGGGGATCATGTAGGAGTAGGGGTAGAGGGCCTATAGGGCTAACGATTAAGGATTTGAAGTGTTCAGACAGGCAACACAAGAAAAACATCATGCTTTGTGGTGATAATAGTGAATAGCTTCTTCGTCCTCTCCCGCAGCTACTTCTACCTCTACTATACTGCTGCTACAATTACGAGTACGACGACTACTACATTCCAGAGTGAAACGGACCGCGTGTCGTCGAGACTGAGTACGCGGTCTTGGCAGCATCGAATCGAAACTTCAGAAGGATGGCGGGGAAGGGCGTTCTAGACGAAACTGCTCTGTCCGTTTTTTCCGATGTACTAGGTAATTGAGGATCCCAATGCTTTCGTCTTGTTCCGGTGATGTTTTAGGTTCTGAGGCTTTAAGCTGTTTGTGTTCCCTGCAAGATTCCCAGAGCAGACACGGAAAGGGCATGTGCAACAGAGAACCAGGCATACGAAATTCTTAGCCCTGGACCTTGAGCTTTTCATAGCGTGCCTTTGTTCGGGGGTGCCTTATTGGGGAATGCTCACGTGGAGGTCCATGGGACTTGCTACCTGATTCTCGCATGTCTGCAAAAGCCCTGAAATGTATGATTCCACGCTCTGCTATCCGTTTTTGCTCAAAAAGAATTCAAGCCCAAACCTTACGCCCTGGAAGCCTTAAGCTTTTACCAAGAAAGCTTTGACACTAGCTTCAGGGGTTTAGGGTTTAAAGTTTAGAGTTCAGGGGTTTTGGTTAGAGCTTGGCCTCAAACCGCCTTGGGCCCTCAAAGTAAGTAGAACCATAACTTTTTTGATGTTGTTTTGGTGTGTTTGGGTGGCCATGCTTTTACTTGCTTTGGGGCCCTTGAACCGTAAATCTCATAGTCATAGACCCCGGGCCGTCGACCCTAAAAGCCCTGGAACCTGATGCTTCGCAGCATGTGGGGCCACATCTTGGCTTTGTTTCCGCTGCCCTGAGGGTTTAGGGTCTAGGGCTGAGGTTTTAGGGTTTGCATGGATCCGGCAAACTGCGCAAGCCCAAATTCAGCTGGGGCTCCCGCAGGTTAGGATTTACAGCAGGGGACTCCTGGTTATTTTCAGAGGTTTATAGGGTTTGTGGTTTAAAGGGCCTTGTCTGAGAGTTTCAGAGTCGAGGGTAAACTGCTACCCCAAACCCTGCTCAGTCTTGAAAACATTGCCTATGCTTTTCACTATGCTACACCCATTAATCATGGAGTGTGAGGCTACAGTCGTTAATCGCAGCCAAATGTGGGACCAGAAGCCGTAAGGCCTGAAAATAAAACCTGCCACAACATTGTGGAAAAATCCACCCAAGAAGAAAAACCCAAACCCTGTAAATTCTAAACCCTAACCCTAAACCCTACTGAACCCTAAACCCTAAACCCTACTGAACCCTAAACCCTAAACGGATCCTCTGCGGCTTTGGGAGCCAGACAATTAAGCAGCTGACGGGCCGCTCCGTCACCTATCAAAAAAGACGCGCAGCCACCGGTTTTGGGAGATTATCATGAGACTTTAGGGTTTAGGGTTTAGGGCTCATTGAGCCTTCATTGAGCCTATAATAGGGTTTTAGGGTTTAGGGTTATTATCATAAGCATGCCTACTACGTCCCCTTAAGCCCTTTACCCTGGACAGTACTGTAGTTTCCATTTCCTTCTCCATTTTTGCGAAGCACTAAGCCCCCGCTGACCCTGCAAATACTGTCAACATTGCTGGTAGCAGTTCAGATATCATGGCTTCGGACTTCGTTTTTGGGCTTGTAAAAGGGCGTGTAAGGGTTTGAGTTCAGGGTTTGGGGTTTTCGAATTTAGGGTTCGGCGCATGTAACATAAGAGTGTTTTCGCATTACACAATTCCTGCAATGAAGCACCATAGAAGTTCTATTGCGTTTCATTGTTGAACCCGAGTTCTCATTTCTTTTCCACGTCCTTTCCCTTCCATTCAGCAGTATTTGTCCGTATTTGGGCCAACACATTTTTTCAAAGTTAGGATGCCCCATACACATCTTTGACCGCCCCCAAGGAGATACCTGTCATTTTGAACAACCCTCATCTACACCCTGAACCCTATACCCGAAACCCTAAACCCTATACCCTAAACCCTAAACGAACATGCCCCAGGAATCCAACCCTAAACCCTAACATATGAGCTTCTGGTTGGTGGGTTTAGGGTTGAGGGTTTAGGGGTTCAGGGTTTAGGGTTTAGTCTAAACTCCTAGTATATCCCTTAATTTGCCCTATAGGAGTCCCTTATACAATCCCATATATAACCATCTCTGTTGGAGTTTAGACTGTAGCTCATACAGTGTCAATTTTGGGCCCTAAAGTCTATCAAATGGTACCTTTGGGTTTGTTGGGTCGTTGGGGTCACAACTGCCGCCTTCTGCTGATATTCTGGCTAGAAAGCCTTTATTCGAGGTTCCCGGGACGTGGTCATTACTCTTACCCAGGCCTAGAAGCCCTGCATCTTGGTGGGGTAACCTGCATGCACAAGACAAGTGAGGGGTGCATACAGCAGATCGTGTACAAAGCAATTAGTACTGAATCAGTCTGATGAACTTTCCAGTGCCCCTAGCTCAAGACCCTTGATCCATGTCAGTTCTTTGCCCGCACTTCAGTCCGTACCAAGACATGTTCGTAAGAGAGTGCCTCCTGGTACATCGTTCTTCCATGAATTCTACTTGCAGGAGTAAGTCTACTTGGTAGCTTGGGATATAGGGCTTATACAGGGAATTTGGGGTGATAGGTAGACTTACTGTGTCAAAAAATCAGCTAAGTAAGCCTAGCTCAGAAGAAACTGGAATCTTCTTTTGCACACGGATGCCCCGCCAGGACCTATTTGGGGTTTCATCTCAACAGTACCTAGAAGACAGGCCGACGCCCCATTTTTGGAAAAGCACCGTTACGGGAGCAGAAGTAGGTGCCTATTCAGTTTTGGGAGTTCCCCAAAGCAGGGATCCTGCTTTTTGCGGGCAGGGAATTTGGGCACGTCTCTGCCCCAGGCAATTAATCTCAGTAGCCTTGGCCAATATAGCTTGAAATCCCACCGGGGCTCAACAGGCGGCTATGTATCGAGGTTGCAAGTAGCTTTGGGGGGGCTCTTTCCGCTTGGTACTGTGTTTATGCCGCCTAATTCATGTCCGCTTGGCCCAAGTCATGTGCTGGGTTGCCTCTCGCGACCCGCACAGATGGTTTTCAGGTATTTCGCCCTGGCATTCCATGGCGTCTCCATATTACAAAGTGAGGCTCGGCGGCACATCCTTTGCATACCTCCGAGGGGTTGATATTGCTGGCCTCAGAGGAGCCCTCCAATCCCAATACGCCCCTCATGTTTAGGGCTTCGGGTTTAGGGTTTAGGGTTTAAGGTCTCAATCGTCCTTGTCAATACGCTCTAATTGGGGTAGGGGCAGGGTAGTGGTTCCTACTTTGCTCCCAGACCCCACTAATATGTACCGCAGACATAGGCACCATAGTCCATCACCTACGTCACCCGACCCCTAAACCCGAGCCTACAGTCTCCCTTAAGTAGCTAGAATATGGTTTTGGGTATATTATAATAAGATCCCCATACACCCCATATTCTAAATCCTAAGCCTTAAACCCTAAATAGTAGTTTCCACTTTCTTTTCCATTATCCCTACATAGCCCCTATAGAACCCTTGTATTCTATCTACTTAAGGGGGACTATAACCCCAATATGTACCTAATTATAATACATAGTAGTTTCCCATTTTCTTTTCGCTATCCCCATATAAAGCCCCAACAATATTCTGTCTACTTAAGAGGAACTATCAACCTGAAAACCCTAAACCCTAAGCCCAAAACTATGATCTGATGACTGCTAAGGCGGCCTAGCGCCCTGCTCACCGCCATCCCGAGGCCCCCGGCTTTGCCTAAAAGAAAGACCCCACAATGTCCAAGGACCCCAAAAAAGGGGTTTAGGGTTTAGGGTTTAAGGTGAGATATCTGGGAGGTTTGGGAATAGGAATTACTGGCGGGAGGGGGTGCCTTATGGTTTCGGGGACTCAGGGTTTCAGAGCTTAGCGCCTAGGTTGTTTTTGGGGGTGGCTTAGCATGGTTGCAATCGGGCTTCGTACTCGCCCCCCTCAAAACCTTGAAGCCATAGCGGTTTAGGGTTTAGGGTTTAATTGGTTCATGGTGGGTCGGTATTAGGGACAATCCAGAGTACACAGGTATAGATTGGGTCATTCCTCCTTACGGCCGTAACTGTCTTTAAAGGGGGCTTTGTTAAGGGGATTTTGTAACTCCTATTACCCGGTGTGGTCACTGTTACAACCCTAAACCCTAAACCATAAAGTGAATGACCCAAGGTATAGAACTAGAGAGCCCTCATCATCCTCAACGGACCCACAGCGGCGGAAAATTCTTATATGAGCCAGAAGCTAAACTCCTTGAAGGGGGTTATATAAGGGATTATATAGGGGACTATTATAGGGGTTATTAAGGGGGTTACTAGGATTTTAGACTATAGCTCATATGGAATTCGGGTCGAAAGGATTCGAGCAAAGGTAGGCCTCATTTTTGATCGCATGCTCGGTGGTCCGGTGAGGCCTTTGTCGCAAGGAGGCCTTCAAGCCTCTTAGTACATAATGCGGGCTTTTCTCAAAAGCATCATGTCTCTGAACCCTAAACCCTAAACCCTGACTTTAAGTACGCCAGAAGCAGACTCATCATAACAAGGGACCCCGTCTCGACAACAATTTTCTGTATCATATTGCTTATAGTAGACCCCGTGGCATGTCACCCTAAACCCTATACCCAAAATGGGGGATGTCGTCGGAGACCTAGAAAACTATGCACGAGGCTCTTGCCAAGTACTGGTGTTTACCACAGTAATACAGACACCCCCTATGACTACCAGTATCCCTTGTGGTCACTGCTAGTGGGTGGAAGCCCACTTCGAACAATGGAACTCTTGAGTTAGTCAGGTTGCAACTGAAGGAGCAGGAGTTTGCGTCTAGGATTTGCGGCATACCGCCTGGTATAGGCCACGCCTTTGCACCAATGAGACTAAACCCTAAACCCTAAACCCTAGACCCTAAACCCTAAACCCTAAACCCTAACCCTTGCAGGACAACCCCCCGCCACATTATACTTACTGGTGAGAAATTCGGTATGGAATGCAGGATGGCGTTGGATCCCTGGGTCTAGGGTTTAGGGTTTAGGGTTTAATTAGGGTTTAGGGTTTAGGGTTTAGGGTTATAGAAATCGCCCGAACAAGTAGGTACTTTTTTTCTTTCAGTTCTTTCAGTGCTTGTTCACCACCAAGAAGATGAAGCTTCACATGATTTTCCATGCAGCTCGGGTGGGCCGACATTTGAGCTGTTTAGGGTGCGGGGTTTGTTTCAAATAGCGTCGGGGCATGGGTAGCAAAAGGGATTTAATTCAGGCTTTTGTGTACCCCCCGCCCAAATTAGGACCCCATACCTGTTCTAGGATGTCCTAAGTTCTGGGTTGGAGTTCCGAAAAAAACCTCTGTTCATGGATTATTAAGTCAACGTACGGCCGCTTCCTAATACATCCTTTTAACTTCCTATATCACTCCGGTTTTCTTGTACTTCTCCATGCGCTTCCCTCAAACACGAAATGTCCCTTTTCATTCCTGTACAATCCATTGAATTCTCCAAGCACAACATGCTCCTTTTCAAATCCCCATACAAGCTGTTGAAGGGACCCTGTAGGAGGACCCCCCCACCCTGTAATAGTGGTATAATAGGAATATATGAGGACCCTCATACAGTCCCCATTATCCCTTTTACTCACTATTTCAGGGTGGGCGGTCCATGTAAGGGACCCTCGTCCGACAGTCTTCGAAGGCTTCTTTGCCTGGCGAGCCTTTGCAGCCGAGCCAGCGCCCGGGTGCAGAATGATCGACTGGTGCCTTGGTGTCTAGTTGGGAGAACCCCAATAGTATATGGTTTTGGCGTTTTTTAGGGGTTTAGGGTCATCATTTTACTTACTTTTGCGGGTCCAGGGAATGGTAATAGTAATGACACATTTTTCATAGGAACGAGTCCCTAAGCCCTAAAACGCTTCTTTTTGACAACCTTGCAAGAAGGAAGTATGCAGAAAGGTACCAAGAAAGCCCGATATCCCTTAACTAGGGAATATTATGCCTTGAGGCATAGCAAAAATCCTACCTTTTGGGGCAGGGATATTGGGCTTTCTAGCTACATTCCTAGGCTCTCATGCACCCTCAGTTGGGGCTACGGGGCCCCTAATTGTGTGTGTACTCCGGTTCAATGGAGGGTGGTTAGCAGGCCTTGGTTTAGGCACCCTAAACCCTAAACCCTAAACCGTGTGGTAATGGGTATCTGTTTGGCCTTCACTCCTTGGGACTTAGTTTGGACCTTAGACCCTGAACCCTTTGGAATTCCTTCATATGCCTATTATAGGTACCTAAGGGTTAACCCTTAGTAGGGGTCCTAAGTGCCATGTAGTTCAGGATTTCGATTCAGGGATGGCTTCAGGGGGTCAAGGTTCGGGGCTTGGTTCTTCTTACTTCTTGCTTTATTGTAGTCATCCTACACCCCTGAATCCTAAACCCTCAACTCTAATCCTAAACCCTAAATTCTAAATCCCTGACCTCCCAGAGGTGGATTTGGACGTAACCTCAGACTGACCAAAAGTTTACCACGCGGTTTAGTCTTTAGGGTTTAGGGTTTTGGGACTTCAAGTCGCCTGCCCTACCTTGTTCCTGAGTTTGATGTAGGATATACAGGGAGATGTAGAGAGAGGTTAGTAGGGTCCTACAGGGATCAAGTTTTGGGATTGGGGTATCTGGTTTTTAGGATGCGCCAAAATCTTTCAACAAAAGGGATATAGAAGAAGCTTCGGGGCAAAGCTAGTTCACAGTAAAAACTATGGTTGATATTGGGTTTAGGGTTTAGGGTTAATTGCACTAATGTCCTGCATGACCCTAAACCCTAAACCCTAAACCCTATATAAGTCCCTGACGTGGAAGCTTCTCGGCAAGGCTAGTTTCTACAAAGGAGCCTACATTTGCTGGGTTGCTGTTAAGGAACTTAAATTAAGTGACCATAATGGGTACATATAGGGATAATGGAAAAGAAAATGGAAACTACTATAATGGGGTTATATAGGGTTTAGGGTTTAGGGTTTGGGGTTACCATAATGGGTTATGTATAGTAAATAATAGGGTTT